>VXBL01009334.1:821990-900880 GCA_013400195.1 Aramus guarauna
CTTCGTCTTTTTTTTTTTTTTTTTTTAAGTTTTTTTCCATATAATAAACTGGTGATACAAGACATATTTGCCCCCTTCCCTTACCTGACAGCATTTTTGTGCTTTATGCTGTTGAGCAGCATATCCTGCTTCCTGAATTCCTGCTTTTACTTGTCTTTTTAAATTCTTACTTAGAGACAATACACACTGGCAAAAACTTTAGCTTATCTGTTGTCCATGTTACTTCAGTTGCAGGGAACCTTCTGTTAGAAGAGAGTCCACTGCTATGGCATGTCTCTCTGCTGTTGAAATGAACAATTTCCCTAATATGTGAAGCAGAAAATTTTGCTGATGCCTGGTGTAGTTGAATTACATAAGGTTAAATATTTACTAAAAGCTGAATTTAATAGAAAAGAGAAGACTTTATGTAGCTGCTGAAAAAAAATTTGGTTTAGTACCACCTTAGTGACTTGTGACTGTGAGGTTTAGCAGTGATCTTTGCTTTAAGCAGTTTTAAGCCTGCTGTCTTAAAGCTGATTCTCTGGGACCATAGTGGTCCATGTCTGATGCTTTCAGAGGTTCACTAAAACTCATTTATCTGATCCTGAATAGGAATGCATGGCAGGGGCTCCCAAATATTCAGAACAGACTGATAGTCTTCCAGAGGAGATCAGCTTCCATTAACTGATCTTTCTAATGAAATAATGAGCTTGGTCCTGCTCTCTAGATCTCTTAGAAAATCAGATTCAGCTGAACATGCTATTAGTGAAATGTTCACACTACATCAGCTAAGTTTTTATAAATGCTGTGGACTTTGCTTTTACTCTGTATTCTGTGACACTTAAAGATTAATCCTTTGTGGCATTTTGTTGTCAGGTAAGTTGGAAATTTAGAATGTGGCTGACCGTTTACTGAAAACCAGAAAAAGCTAAACTGATTGGCAGGAAACCACAGAAAATAAACTCTTGCATGTGTTTAGATGAAAAGAAGGAGTAATTTAAATTAAATCTGCTAAACCAGCAATTGCAGCTAATTTGATAATGGACATACTTCATTACTAATACACTATCTGCTGATCTCATAATTTTACCAGTTCTGTAATTGTTTAAGGATTTGCAAATCAGGTAGAACCCTTTGAATGTTAAAAAAAAAATGCTGAAAAAGGGAGTCTTCTCTATTTTCCCTTCCCCTTCTGGTCTCCTTGAAAATGCATGAGATGTTCTTTGGCAATTGCTTAGGTTAGGACTAAAGTCAGAAAATGTAATTCTATACACGTTTACTTAAATTACCCAACCCCCTGATGTAGACAGTCATATTTCAGGTTAATGTTCGTATTATTGTTTCATAAGTAAATAAAAAATTTCTATTCAACAAATATGCATCATACTTAGAAGAAGATTATTTTAAATATTGGTGTAAGTATTTGAAAACTTAATGTAATTAGGATTTTAAATCACATTCCTCCATTTATTTTGGCATGCAAATTGTGAAGAGTGAAATGTTTATTTAACACATGTTGTTTTAGCTATATGGTTTTTTTCATAGTGTATAGTTTGACACAGATAGACACCCTTGGTAAACATGGGAGATAAAGCTGGAACTTGAGCTATGTGGGACACTACTTGATTGTGGTTTTTTTATTACAGAAGCCTTAACAGGTCATCCTGCTTCTAAGAACTGTTCTAAATACCATGGTGCTATCCAGGACATCTTTTTAAATTGTTAAGAAGAGGAATGTACTCATAAAAGCTAGATATTCTTTTTTTGTTGCATGATTGCAAATCAGGTTCCTTGCAACTCTTTTCCCATTCCCTGGCTCGGAACAGATGCTTTTTTTCTTCCAGATCAGCCAATCACAGTTCTTTAGAAATAAGAGATTTTTATATATCCGGCTCTTTCTGGAGTATCCATGCATTTACTGCTCATAAGGACAGTTATAAAAATTGTGACATGTGCATGTTTTTTCCCAAGCAAACACTAACTCAACAAAATACAAAAGCTCCCACATGCACAAGTATATTTTAACCGTTCAGTTTAGATAGGATAGGTAGTATAATGTTACAAATTTCCTAATTTAATTTGCTTTTAACAACTATTTCAGTACTTACCAGAAGAAATCTTGGCATTAAATCCAGGGTGACTGGCTTGCAGGCCATTTTCTGTAAAGGCCAACCACTCCGATAAATGACTTTTTAACTTCCCAGTATTCTGAACTGCACTCATTCACTTACTCGCTGTGCAAACTCTCTGGCAGTGTCAGGGCCTCTTTTAACAGCTGAGTTACAATACAGCAATTATGGCTGCCCCAGTTATTGCACATGATTAGTTAGTAGTCTCATGAAATGAGTTGCAGTGTAATGCAACTGCTGCTTGTGCCAACGTGACAGCAAAATCACTGTAACGGGACATTTTAGTGAAAATTTTAGTTTGCTACTTTAGAGGTTTTAGCATGGCCTTCCATGCTACTCCTTTCTTCATCTGACAGAACTCTAGGCTCGTGGCACATAGGACTCATTACAGAATTGTTTTGTTTAGCTGGGTATTTGCAGGAGCAGCGGTGAATACAGTGCAGAATGATCATGGGTTTGGAAGGATTTTTTTCCCCTGGTCAAAAAATACTGCTAAATCACCAAGAGCTTAACGTTCGAGCAGGGTTGAGCAGTTGATAATTAGAAGAAGTTAGGCCTTCCACAAATCCAGCCTTTATGCATGAGTTTTCAAGAGCATTCTGAAACTGAAATGGACAATTTATTTTAAAGATTTTTGATGAAAATATGTAAGTCACAACAACCACATGCAATGCTGTGGGCTTGGGGAAGAGTGGCTGGAAAGCTGCCCAGTGGAAAAGGACCTGGGCCTGTTGGTCGACAGATGTGAGCTGGCAGTGTGCCCAGGTGGCCAAGGTGGCCAACATCATCCTGGCTTGTATCATAAATAGTGTGGCCAGCAGGACCAGGGCAGTGATCATCCCTCTGTACTCAGCACTGGTGAGGCCGCACCTCGAGTGCTGTGTTCAGTTTTGGGCCCCTCACTACAAGAAGGGCATTGCGGTGCTGGAGCGTGTCCAGAGAAGGGCAACGAAGCTGGTGAAGGGTCTGGAGCACAAGTCTGATGAGACAGACTCTACAACTACCTGAAAGGAGGTTGTAGCCAGGTGGGGGTCGGTTTTTTTCTCCCAAGTAAAAAGTGATAGGACAAGAGGAAACGGCCTGAAGTTGCGCCAGGGGAGGTTTAGATTGGGTATTAGGAGAAATTTCTCCACTGAAAGGGTCAAGCACTGGAACAGGCTGCCCAGGGAAGTGGTGGAGTCACCATCCCTACAGGTATTTAAAAGATGTGTGCTTAGGGACATGGTTTAGTGGTGGGCTTGGCAGTGCCAGGTTAAAGGTTGGACTTGAAGATCTTAAAGGTCTTTTCCAACCTAAATGCTATGATTCTAAGGCCATTTTCTGTTTTAACTGGCATTTTTTATGGGTAGCTAAGACATACCTCTGATCTCTGCTTAACATTTTTTATTTACTAGCAAAAATTTTTATATTTGTGGATACAATGAATGTCCTTGTATACATTTTACGCCTCTGGATTATCAAGTCAATTGGGTTGAATAAATTCTTGATAAAGCACCAAGTTAGCACTGTTTCATTGGATGAATATGGATATTGCACTGGTTATTTAACCACTGCTATCTGAGAGACCAAAAACGTGTATCCTGCCACACAGGGTTTTCTGAGTTGCATATAGAGCTATAAATAACTTCTCAAGGTTCACCCAGGCTGATAACTGAGGACAGGCTGGAAAATAGATTGCTGAAACATGAGTGCTGAAACAGGTAACAAAAAGAATTAGTAACAAAGAGAAACACTGATAACACGTAGCTAATGATTTGATGTCTATATTTTTGTGCTCCAAAGCCAGCATCCTAAGTGGGGAAAATGTACCAGTTTTCAAAGATGATGAGTCAGTGTTACGATGCCCTGGTCTGCTCAGGAGGTGTTGGTTCAGGTCCAGTCAGGAGCAACAACAGGATGCAAGGAACCTGTTTTGTTACTAATTCCTTTTTTTTCCTGTGCTAAATATTGTTCTTCAGTTCTACAAGAAATGCCATGTTGATGGTACAAAAAATAATCTGGTTTAAAAAGAGGAAGAAATTGCACCAAAGCAGCTGATAACAGCATCTGAACCAAATATATCTTAACAAACGGAGCAGATTCTGTGCCTGCCGTGTTTTGCCCGTGGCTTTTTGTACTTTACCACAAGAGCAGTAACATAATATATTCATGAAGAACTTGTATAGGAAATGTGAATCTTTTGCTTCTGCAATGCTTCTGAAGATCAGGCTCAACATGCATATTATAACTTGAACTGAAATAAACATTGTTACAAGACTAATATTAAGATTTGGAGGAAGATTTTTTTCTCTGATTTTTCTATGATTATCCCATAGTTGTCTGCTGCAGAGTTTTTGCATCCTCCCTGGGAAAAAACACCTATTTGATTACCAGGAACAACAGGATTCTTCAATAGGTGGCTCTAAGGTTTTTTTTTTCTTTTGGAGAGTAGCTCCTGTGTCATCATAAAGTACTGCTCTGACTTGTCAGTCATGTGTAGAAATTACATGCTATACATAAATACACATTTTATTGTGTGATGCATCCAAGTAGGTGATAAAAAGATGTTAAAACCTATTGTTTAATATTTATTATGGTTATTAATCTTCAGAGACTTATTTAATAATTCTGCTTTACATCTAATTAGCGTATATTCTACAGAGACTTCAGTAAACTCAAGGCTTAAATTTGGGAGCAGATGGGCATGAGCATGGACAGGGTGTGTGGCACCTTTTCTACATTGCATTTTGCTAAATTATTGCAGTCTTCATAAGAGAACATATTATATATAAATCCATCTGAGTCATCACTGCTTAATTATTTTACTAAGCCATTTCTTTTTCTATCATCACTGGGGTAAATATAAGAAGGAAAAATACAAATACTGCATTAGACTATTTGTCACTCATTTGGTATGTTCGTTTAAATGAAATTTCATTATTGTATGCAGAGTAGAAATATTTCTTTGATGATTTGTTAATAATACTTTCCTTTTTCCCAGCTGGATTCTGTCCTGCAGTAATATTAACAGCTGCAAGATGTTTCAGTGCAGAGTGTACTGAAGAATAAAAACAGAGACAATATTGGGAAAGTTTCAGAATAAAGGTTCATGATGGAATAATTGCAACTTATTCTTACAGTGTTGTCGAATTGATATAAACTCCTCTTTTTCTCTTAAAATGAGTCTACCTTTTTTGATCTCACCATTTATGTTTAGTTTCTGCATTCACACATTTAAATCTTAGGCCATTAATGTTAGTGTTCAAGCTGCTTGTGTCAACTATGACTTTTGAATATATTTAGGAAGACTTTTAAAATTATACATGGTAATGTAATAGGCAGAAGAATGGAAGTTAGTTATGAAGGTCAGACAAACATTTTAAAACTAAAACTGCAGTTGTTGTGTCTTAGCATGTTGTAAGGGCAACAATTATATTTTATGTGGCAGCTGTGGAATTTGTTTTCTTTTTTTAGCAGATTTGTTGCAACAGGAAAATAGTGTAGACGTATGCAAAGCAACTATCTTATCCTACTCATTCTGCTTACTGACACTGAAGAATTTTTGTTTCCTTTCAGATGCAGTTTCTACATCTGCTTACTCATCACCAGCCAAAAGTTTGGGAGACCCCGGCATAACTCCCTTGTCTCCATCACATATTGTGGTAAGAAATGTACTTTTAACACACTGTACGTTGACATTACTTTCTCCTGCCTGTTCGATCGGATGTAATTTCTTTGGAAAATTGTCATTTCCTTCCATAGTGATCCCTTTTAGGCTACCCGTAGTCGTAAGTGAAATTGTGGTAACACTGGAGTTGGTGACAGAGCTCTCATTCATTTCATTGGGGTCCCGGCTTTGCTGCTTCTTGGTCTGCTTGCTGAGCTAATAGATTTGCTCCTGTATATTTTTATATCAAACACAGGGGCTTCTTGGTCCTCAGGGTTGCCAAGTTCTGTCTCTGTCTTTATCACTGATTTGTTTAGGCAGCTCCTGAAAAGTCTCGTTCTATTCAGAAAAAAAGAAGGAGATATATATATATATATATGATATTGAACAGCAAAATCTGAATTCCCAGAGAAGAGAATCTCCTCCAGTATATATATAGAGAAAAGCTTTAAACAGAACTGTTTTAGTTTCTTAAGGAAAATAGCCACCTCTGTAAGCTTTTAGAAGCAAGCCAATGTCCCATAACGGCAGTGTGTTTTAATCTATTATATATCACGTTCATTTTATTGACAAACTCCCATTAAAACTAAGTCCCATCTGCTTTTTAAGATCATCTGCATCATCTGTAACACTGTATATACATTTCTTGATATTGCGAGGGATGCTGTTCAGAACACATTGCTACCCTTGTGGATTTCTTCCTCAGCTTTCTGAATCAAGTTCAGAGTTGTACAACATCCCTCTTCAGGGTTTCTAGAGTTCTGTCATAATTTTTTGCTTTTATTCCCTTCTTTCTCCATATACTCTAGAACTTCCTCCTTTACTTCTGTCATACTGATAAATTTATGTCCTCTTTCAGTTAGATTTGCTCCGTAAACTCTTCGAGGAAGACATAAGTAACATATTGCACTAGTTGAAAAGATTGAAGTTGACAATGTAGGGGTACAATAGAAAGGTGCTGGAAGTAGCAGGCATGGAGATATCAGAGATGTGTGAGGAAGATGGTGTAACACTGCTCATAAAGTGAGGATGTTTGGCAGTTCCTCTGTAAAACATGATAACAATTGCTTCAAAATGTTATCGGGAGTACAGGCTGGACGGCAGTGGTGGGGGATTCAGACATGACCTGTGTAGTAATAGGTCAACAGGTCTGTTCTGTGGGGATTTTTGCCAAAATGATGTGTGTGCTGGTGAGGGTATTACCCTCCTTCACTATCTAGCTCCTGTAGCACGTAGCCCTTAAACCAGTGTTTCTAGCTTGTTCTCTTCCTAAGCTATTTGTGCTTTAGCTGCCATCAGCGTGTGAACAGTAGTTCCTTGCTGTTCATTACTTATTCCTCCTTTATATACGATTATGTTAGGCAACAGCATACTGGGGAGTGGTACAATTCCTTGTTTATTCATGTCATGCTTTATATCACATCATTATGATTTTTACAACCTCTTCTAGTTAAAGTTCCCACATTGCCCTTGACTGTGCTTTTCAGGGATTGCACATAAAAGGCGGGGAGAGGGATTCAAATTCACTATAAGCAGCTGAACAGCTTTCCACATTCTAGCACAGGCAGGAGGAAAGAATGAATGTAGTGCTTACAAAGTAAGTGTTAGGTTAATTCTTCATAAATAAATAAATATCATGGGATACAAAGCTTATTGCTGTAGTTTGGGTTATTCTAATCAGTGACTCAGTGTCTGTTTTGCTTCTGCTATTTAACAGAAGGACTCTGATGCAGATGAGGCTGTAGAACAGTTATTTCTTGTTGTTGTGGCTATTGATTTTGGCACAACATCCAGTGGCTACGCCTACAGCTTCACCAAGGAACCAGAATGTATTCATGTAATGAGGTAAGGGCTGCAATGCAGCATTTAGTTTTCGATCGTGATAACATGGATTGTCTGCAGTGGCTGTAGATATTTTCTACAGGAGCCTGAAGTGTCTGGATTTGTCTAGTGTTGCCACAGTGTAGAACTTTCTCATGGTTACAGTTTTTTGTTGCATCTTACTGTATTCTAATTTGCTTTAATAATCAATGTGAACACATCCCCTCTCTGTTATTTTGCTGAGTTTGCAAGATGACATGAGTAAAAGGAGGGATCAGCGAGTACTTAGGATTGTTCAGGGAGCAGTGATAATTAAGTCAAGATGCCCTTGTCTCAGATTGAGAGAAACTACACATTTATTAAGAGTCATGGCATTTCCCAGGAGCTGCCCATCTCCTGGAATCGTGCTTGCATAGAACTGTGTGTACCACCCTTAGTTACTTGCACCCAGAAAATGGTAGTTCATTTGGCTGATTTAACCTTTTTAGCATTAAATTTGAATCAAATCCCTGATAACGAACCAGTGATGCTGAGAAATAAAGCAAGCAAAAGGCATGAATGTGAAAATTAAATTTTGATGTGAAATTTGTTCTGTATTATGTGTATGTAAGGGACAAATTTTAGATGCTGTTATGTAGCACTTTTTTTTTAATTTCTTGATAAATTCAACACTATGCAGTCACAAATGCAAAAACTATTATGGCAGGTGCCTCAAAAAAATTGCCCTACAAACCATTTTTATAATGTTTTTGATTTTTTAAAAGATTTTTTTATAACTAAAAGTTTACATAATTCTTACTAAAGTATCTTTAAGATGACTCTATGGTAACAAGACCCAGATGTAGATAATTTCAGACATAAGCAAGGTATGTATGAAAATCTTAGCCATAAAAGTTCTTCTAAACAAAGCTGCTGTAAGTACCAGTAGGTAATCTACTGTTTTAGCACTGTAATACTGAGAACAAACGGGCAAAAGACTAACTTGCTGTAGCCCAGTGTGATATACTGTAATTTTTCTAAGCAAAGATGGTAGCTGAATGCAGCGCTCTCAGTCTCAGCAGACAGTATTGGTTGTGCAGTCAGGCTGCATTTTTGGTCTGTATATGGCTGTGAAGCATTTCAGGAATCTGACACAACTGGGTAATGTGAAATAATGTCGGAAGGGAGATAAATTTTGGAATGGCATTAGGCCATCCGGTTGCAAAGATACCTACCATTTTCAGTACAGACAAGTAATGTTTCAAGGCCTTTTCTGCATCCCATTCACCAGTTGTTCTGCAAACAGCACAGGGAGCTGCGTGGTGCTAGATGTCAAAGGACAGGCTGTGTGTTGCTGTCTCAGACAGGTTACTGGGTTATGGAGTCAGAATCCACGTATATCAATTCCTATTCTCTTTTGACAGTAAATAATTAAAATTCTTAAAGAAGTTGGCTGAAGCGAGGGAAGACATCTCTGAAGCTGTACCTGAGCAAGCCTAAATCCTGTATACTGTGTTGTTCCTATAATCTCTGTGGAGATGTTATGTGAAATCCTTACTGATTTTAGGGATGTCCTTTAAGTGCTTTGGGCTCAAAATTTTACCTTAGGACCTGATTTTGCCATGGGGTTCACCCTATACTGCAGTAAATTGCAGACTAGATTCTCCTTCCAGAGTACCAGGCTTTATACTGTAGATCAGTGGGACATTGAAATCTAGATGCTGTGTGGCCAGCTGAGATGATGTTCCAAATCTTAATAGATATTTTACTACTTAATTTTTTACCATATTTTGTTCCTTATGTAATAATGGTAGCATGATTGTGACTTCAGACGTGTGTAGATATTATGAGAAATAGTGATGTAAAAAGAAATTAAATAAATTAATTCATACATTTCCAACCCGAAGGGAGGAACATATTTTGGGAGGGGGAATGTATTCAGATTTCCAACAGGTATTTCAAACAATGGAAAATATTTTAATACCAAGAATGATTTTTTTGTTTTGTTTTAAATAAATATTGCTGGCGGGGAAGAATTTTTGAGAAGATATAGCTGAAACCGACTTATGAAATAATGTATATATTATTTTTTATATACTTATATATGAATACTCATGAGATCATGAAATTCATTTAAAAGAATGGTATATGTATCAAAATAAGGCTTCAGTAGTTCAGAAGGTGTTAAGAGGTTCAAACTCTGTATATAATGAGTCTTACATGTAGGATAATTTACAAATAATTCAGCAGAGTTAAATGTAACTTTCCACCTGCACTCAAGAATGTTTACATTAAAATAAAGCATGCCAATGATACATGGTCCTCTTTGCTTCCTAACATTTTTTCCACCTTCCCTCCTTAGTGTTGATCCTTTCCAGACATTTAGATTTCTGTCTGCCTTTTAACAAAGCGGCTTTTCTGTAAATGTCTCAATGAAGGTTAAGATAGGTTTATTTAGAAGGTCCTGCTTCAGAAAAGAGTGAACACACGGGGCTTTAGTACCAAATTGGAATAGTGTCAACAAAGTCGTGATTCTACTCGTGTAATTAGTAGACAGTCATGTTTTTGACTGCCTGTGTTTATTTGCTGTGAAGCTCAGTACTTAAAGAAATTAATTTATAGGCATTGACCTAACAAAGTTCTTTAAGCATATACTTAGCTTTAAATGTATGAGTAACGTCACTCACTTCAGTGGATTAAAGCATGTGTTTGGAGTTGGGTGTGTTTCCATATGATCGGTGAATGACTTTCCTTAATGTTACGCGATCAAGGTATGTAATTAAGTAGTTTTAGGTAATACTTCACACCTGTCAACTCTTACTAGTTCCCCACAGCTTCTGTAAAGATAGTTGTGGTTACCTTCAGGCCCTTGTTGCAGAATAGAAGCATATGTTACAATGAGTGCTGTTTTCTGCATACCTTGAGACTGTGAGTAAATGCATATGAACAGCCCGGCCATGAGTTCAGCAAGCACTTCAGTGGGCAGGGCACTGCCAGAGCCGTAATGACAGGCAATTCGGAGCTGTAGAATGACTTAATAACGTCTCCTTTGAAGGGAATACACGAGGTCTGACACAGTTTTGGCTGCTGGTTAAATAGCAACAAACTGAATGTAAGTGTTTCACAAATGGAGAAGAAATAAATGGACAAACGCATGTGATTATGAAACAAATTGCAGTCTGTCTTGGAAGGAGGGAGAAGGTGGTCTTTTTTCAGTGTAACTTTACTTCAACCTTCAGATTTTTCCTTTTCCTTCTCTTCTCTGTTTGATTGTAATTCTTGGAAGGCACATGCTTGCCTTTCTTCTGCGCACACACTCCTAGCAGCGTTCTGCTACGTTTTGATGACCCCACTGCTTGGCTTCCTTGACAGTTATGCTGCAGCTCTGGATCAAATTCTCATCACTCTGCACGGATCACTCTCTTTGCTCTGTTAGCCAGATTCATGTGTAAGGACGGGCATTTCTCTAACCTTAGTATAACCTTGCGATGCTTTCCACACTAACTTTCCTCTTGTCTCTATTTTCACTTTTAATATACAGTCAGATCCTCTGTGGCTATAAATGGGTCTATACTGCTCTGTTGAGCTACTCCACTTTATTTCAGCCTAGGAACTGGTCTCGTGTGTCTGGATCTAGGCAGAAATCTACCTTGGGTTCTGCTTGAATAGATTTTTAACTCTGACCCTGCTTTGAGAAGATGTCCCCCACATGCATTTAGAGTACTGCTGCCTTGCTTTAGGTCAAGCTCTTAGTAGGCATTTTTTTTTCCCCTAATGGCATTATTACCATCATGTGTAATATTTGGACCATGAAAGAAAGCTGCAAACAAAAGTGTTGAAATCCTAGCCCTGCTGACTAGAAGCCTCCACTAACTGGAGTGAGGCTTGGGTTCTACCTGAGAAGAGTGTCCCAGTCAGGAGTTACCATGTGCATCCCTTTTCAGCTTCTCCCTAGAAAAGATGTCACACAGGGGTATTTTTAAAGCTTTGATTGCAAATCGTAAAGTCATAGATCCCCTTCGGTTTCTTTATTGCTCTGTCTGTGACTGAACAGTAATGCAGGCTGAGAACTTTAGAACTTACTGAGCAATTACCATGTCTAGTTTCCATCAGAAACTCATCAGGAAGTGAACATCCAATTCTCTAGGTGGTTTTGAAAATTTCAGCCCATACCACTGAGCATCAATTTGTCTTCATTTAAACTGTACCTTAAGTGTGCTTATTCCGGAAAGAGAAAATGTGCCTAGCTGTAAATAAAAATAAAGAAGTATTGCTATTAGCCACA
Source organism: Aramus guarauna (assembly GCA_013400195.1). Classification (NCBI taxonomy): domain Eukaryota; kingdom Metazoa; phylum Chordata; class Aves; order Gruiformes; family Aramidae; genus Aramus; species Aramus guarauna. Next base: position 833,830 of record VXBL01009334.1, read on the forward strand.
TCCTATTTATGGAATTTCCACTGGTGACTCAGAATGAATCATTAATGCTTCCAAGCAAAAACGATACCAGTCTGTCTCCTCTCCGCTTCCAGCGGGTGTGTGGGATTTAATGTTCTGGTGAAACAGGCAGTGTTTTCTGTTCATGGGCTGTGGGCTCCCAGCTTCTTCACATTGGAACCATATGTTTGCTGTAACACCTACTCAAAGATTTTGGAGTTGACCAAGTACATTTCTAGCAGCAGGTTAGAAGAAATGACCTGGAGCAGAGCCCTTGCCAGCTAATAGCTTCGGGGCTGAGCAGCAGGACTAGAGAGATTTATGAAAGTTTTTTCCGAGTGGATGAATGTGGAAATCATTTCACTTCTCATCATACTGTTTCTGTTTTCAGAGTGGTGGAATTGCCCTCTATACTGAGGTAAATTCATAGACGTGGTGATTCCCTGCAATCAATGCTGCTGGTGGAAAAAGGGGCAGATTTTGCTCTGTTTGATTTAGTTAAATGGTCTGAAGGGTTCCTGGCACTTTAGAAGATCCTGTTCTTTGTTACTTTGCCAAGTACTAACTCCTTAGATTGAAATTCTCCATGTCAGTTGTCTGCCTTGGTCTGGAGGCTGATTAATTTTCAACCAATTTCAATTGGTTCAACTGTTTCTGAGAGTGAAATGGAAAAGACTTTTTTCTACATAATCTTCCTATGTCACATAAATACCACAGAACAAGTCAATCCTTTTGTGCTTCAGAACAACGCCTTTGGCAGTAGTATATTATGCAAGTGCATTTTGCTATCTTTAGGAAAAAAATGATCAACATGTGGTTTAATAATGAATGCAGTTGCCTGTGTGATCTTAACTTGTCTCCTGTTTGAGCTGCATTATGATTCTTTCTGAGAGCATAAAGCAGATTTTCCACTGATGCATTTTTGAGAAAATGTTGTCCGGTGTTTGTTTCCCATGCTGAAAGTGGATGTATATGAAGTGGAACAGTAATGCGAGTTCTTACATTCTGCTTTTTTTTGTGATGGAGAAGTGAGGAGAAGACAAGAATGTTCAGAGCTGTCTCTGTGGTACAACATTCTACTATCTGATGTTGTTGGCCCCCCTGTGCCCCCCAATTCCTGCTGCATTTAATGGCTGTTCCCATATTCAGTGTTCTTACGTAGTTCCTTATCCATTCTGTGAAAGAAGCCTTGTGTTGCTTTCGTCTTAATACCTTTGTGCTTCTTGGGCCTTCCTGAGGATAACTTTCACAGTCTTGATAAGATCGGATGGTTTTATTCACAGTTTTAATGGATGGTGGTGAGGGAAATGTTTTGGTGCCTGTAAGTTACTTGGGGGTTGGAGGAGTCTGCTTAATTTTTGACAGGCTAAAATTTTTACAGCATTTTGGGCATTTAAAACACAAAATCCATCAACTACAGGTGAGTAGAGTGCAATGCAGAGCATTCAACATCTGCAGACGTGTCTTCAGAGTTTCAGATGTCCAGGAAATTAGGCACAAGAAGAGGTGTTGGTTGAACTAGCTGGTCTTGCTTCAGAGAGCATTCTATGACAGAAACACAGATTTAATCCACTTCTCTGCAGTGGTGTTCAGCTCACTTAAAGAGGTCCATATTTCGAAATAGGGAAAAATACCCCATACAAGTAAACACGTGTGAAGTCTGAGTGACAACTGGGTAGGCCATTTTGAGAATTTGGGTTTCCATTTGCAGAGTCCTTGGATAATTACTTGATTTTTTTTTTTCTTACAGTGTTTATTACACATGTATCTTTAGTTTGAAACTGCAATTGTTATTCCTTCTTAATTGTGTGTGGCTTACTTTAAGGAACTTATATTCTTGTCAAAAAATCCAATTTCTTTGGAGGGGAAAGCAGTGTGTGCCATCTGCCACCACATTGTTTTTCTCACAAGATACTACTTTTTCTGCTGCTCTAAACATTAGTATCACTTACTGAAGCTGTTTCTCTTGTTGGATAGGCGATGGGAAGGTGGAGATCCAGGTGTATCCAACCAGAAGACACCAACTACTATCCTCCTAACACCAGAAAGAAAGTTTCATAGCTTTGGGTATGCAGCAAGAGATTTCTACCATGACTTGGATCCCACTGAATCAAAGCATTGGTTGTATTTTGAAAAGTTTAAGATGAAGCTACATACCACTGGTGTAAGTAATAAGCAACTCTCTTGAATAATTGTGCATTTACTACTCAAGTCATCTTCCTGTGGACAGTGCTAAGTTTTGCCTAAAGCTTGCGAACTAGATGTGAAGCATCTCTGTTTCTATGTTTAGAGAGTAAATAAAGTAAATAAAACTTTTCAGTTAACATTTTGATTCATTTTGCTTCTCATGCCATTTGGCAAGTGTATTTTCCAACCTTCTTTCTAGATCTTCGAAGTTCAATACTCACTTTGCCTAGATCTTCATGTCCTAATTTTCCTGAGTGAAATTCATAGCCATTTAGGGAGTCTCCATGAGGTTGGTTTGTTGTATAAATTTACTCAGAAAGCAGAAGTAGAATGTGAGAGCCAGACTGAACTCTAGTGCAGGGGAGCAAATTTACCCAGAGTTCATTGTCAAAACTGCAAGTGCAAATCATGCTGTTAATTTGACATTATTCCTGCTGATTATATGTTTGTCTTTAAACTAAGCCATTCTAGTGTTTGGGAACTTGGCCAGTACTTTCTGTATTGAAGTGTTTTCTGGTTGCATGTGTTGGTAGGAAGCCAAAAATCTATGTTTTTAACTATTAATTTGGATTAAATATCTTGCATATGCAGCTTTGTTGCAATTAATTACAAATACATTTGTTGTAAGTATTTAATATTTAGTCCATATTCTCTCTCTGCCTGCAATTATATGTAGATACGGTATGTGTTTAAAAACAAAGTCTAAAATAAGCAACAAATGCCATGCTCCAGGAAATTCAAGTGATGAGTTAGATCCTCTTCAGAACAACTTTGTCACTTTTTCCTAGCCAGGTGGATAAAGAAGAATTCCCTTTCCTCAAGCAGTGGGAATGAATTTCATGTTTACCTTTTCCTGTTAATAACTTCCAGTTATTTTCTTTCATGTAGAATCTTACCATGGAGACAGACCTGACAGCTGCAAATGGCAAAAAAGTCAAAGCACTTGAGATATTTGCTTACGCTCTGCAATTCTTTAAGGAACAGGCATTAAAGGTAGGGTAATGCTTCCTTATCTGGATTTTCTGTGTTTATAACTGTTACAAATGTGAGCTTAACACTTCTAACCTTGCCAAGCTTTGTCCTCAGTAGTATTTGAGGTAAACAAAGCAAGGCAGCTGTAGAAACTCTAGGCAAGCTGTGGACTCTCCAGCTCACAATAGCCTGAAGTGATTTCCCCTAGCATAGGGGAAGCTTTGTTCAATAATAGTAAGTGTATCACTGTGATGCTGAGTTCTGAATACCTTCTTACCAGCTTAAATATTTTCTACTGTTTTTTTCATGAAAAAATATTGATTTGAAAAGAAAATTCAGAAGTACAGGAGCTGAACCTCAGGAATTAGATTTGAGACTGAGTCCTGTCCTTATCACCTGCACTACTTCTGCTGGGACGATGGATTGTTCTATGTTCCTGCGAGGTTCTGTCTCATGTTAAAGAGTTGGCACCGTGAAACGCGACAGGATGGGCACCTACTGATGTCTCCTGCCCCAACCTGACTTTGTCTTCGTTGATTAAGCAAAAGGAAGTCAGATGAGCTGGATTAGTTTTGTGATAGATTATTAAAAGCTCATCTATAATTTGGTGACTTGAGTCTCACTGTAAGTCTGTACAAAGATGACCTGCTGAGGTGTATAAGCTGCCTAGCCTGGTGGAAATAGTGTAATTATGGCCGTGCAATGATCTGTACAGGCTGCTTGATTGCACTGAGAGGTTCAGTATATTACCCTACACGGAATTCTGCACCAGAACAGAGATAAAGCCTCCATTACCCAAACCAACTCAGGTAACTTTGCATAACACTCCTTTATTCTGTTTTACACAGTTAAACTGTAGTGTAACTACCAGTACACTGTACAGTAGTTAGTGGATCAAATAAGAGTATTAATCCAAGCAAGCATTGTTTAACATAGCCTTGTTGTTGAAAACTAACCTACTTTTTTAAATGGATTTAATTTATTCTCTCTGAGATCTAAGTCTATTCTTTATGGCTACAGAGAAACAATCCTACTATTACAACTCGAATTCCTCATCTTGTGAAAGACTTATTTAACTAGATTTTTGGGGTTGATTGTGGAGTTACAAACTTGAACCTGTGCATAGTCTGGGGAAATTCTTAGTGAGTATCAGTGCTGTTGGGTATGATCCCATATGATTGTGGAGTTACAAACTTGAACTTGTGCATGGTCTGGGGAAATTTATCAACACCATTGGGTACAATCCCATATATTTGCTGTGCTGCCTGTTCAGGCCTACATCCTTTCTTGATGTTAATAAATATATCCCCGTGATTTGTGAGTGCGTGCTGAACTAATTAGACAAGTGATGTAAATAAACTGTTACTTTGGACTATAATCTGTCCGCTCCTGGTGCCCTGTGCAGTATAAAGGTACTACTTTTCTAGCATGGATTTTTGAACTGCAGCATAGCTAAACAAACACAACACCTTGGCACAGCACATGCAGAAACATTTTTTTTACATTCTAAAGGCCCGTTGTTCACCTTTCTGAACCTTTCCCTGTTTGGATGGAAATTTAGATAGGACATATGGTAATGACATTTTACTTGGAACCTTTCCCAAAACATGTCAGTATATCACCTAATTTGCAAATGCAATACAGACTTTACTCTTTTTAAGGGAAAAAAAAGGACAATAAAAGAACTAACTAGTCTTGAATGTTTGCTTAAAGCAAAATTTTTAAGGAGCAATCAGTCATTTTTTTAAAGGGTTTAACTGTAACTACCCCTTGTTAACTGGGTTGTAAAAATTTGATTTAAAGGTAAGTGGTGTATAAAGAAGTCATTGAAAAATCCAGATTGTAAAACATAATGTTCATCAGTGATACCTCAAATATTTTTCTGTGTATTAATACAAGATGCAAGTGTGAATTCTTCAAACTAACAACAAATCCCGCTCTGTGACTAAGAATGTACATAAATGTTCTGTAGTATTCAGCAGTGCATGAGCTGCTTTTGGAAAAACTAACTTTCTTACTTCACATCAAGCAGTGGACTTTTCTACAGGCATCCTTGAGAAGGCATTGACCCTAATCCCAGCTTTTGGCACAGTAAGATATTCTTGACAGGTTGGCAATAATTCTGATTTGTAGCATAGATGTTACAGGAAAAAAATTGAGAAGAGAAAGTTACTGTTATTAGAGCCAGATGAAAAAAATGTTTTATTATGAAGTTGACACCCATCAGTTTGCATTCGTCTCTGTTTTCTTTTTATTTAGGAGCTCAGTGACCAAGGAGGCTCAGACTTTGAAAACACTGAAGTAAGATGGGTCATTACAGTGCCTGCTATCTGGAAGCAGCCTGCAAAGCAGTTTATGAGACAGGCTGCCTACAAGGTAAGATTACAGGCTGGATGTAGAAATGCTCCTGTAAAGCCCTAGTTGATAGACTAAATGATAAATGTATTTGGGACAATTAGCTCTAGTAGAAACTGTGTAAAAATGGTCTAGAAAAGAGACTAGAAAAATTGAAAGAGAAGTTAACTTTACCAAGCAGTAGCCTTAAGTCATACACATTCACCTCTTAAATGCCTTTTTCTTTCTATTTACTTTTATAAATTACTTTCCTTCCCTGCAGACTCTGATGTTTTAGTCATCTTGTACACTGTATTCCTGCTGAATTCAGTGCACATGGAACAGATGCAGTTTTGAGACCCAAGGGAAAGTTGATTTTAGAATACTGGACACAGTTTTGTTTTGTTATTTTCTTTAGGTCATCACAGATTTTTAAAATTAAAAAAAAAAAAAAAAAAGGAAGAGGAGGGAAAGCAAAGAGCCTCCTCAGTGGGACTTTTTTTCCAGTTCCTATTTTCCCACAGTAGGAATGAAAGGACTGTGAACCGGATAGCATGGATATAAATTTAAATTCAAAAGTTATTTTCATCAGTAAGAGGTTTATCTGCATTTAACCCTTTCTCCCCGAGCCCCCCCCCCCAATATGTGCACTTGCCATACGCATGTCCTTTATTTCAAATTCAGTTTGTGTCTTTGATACACGAGATGTACACATACTTCTTTTCATCAGGATATTCACTTTCCATTTTGTTTTATTTATTTTTGGTCAGAAACTTGCGTAACCCATTGGCAGCAGCTACGTGATACACAGTTTATAAAATATCTAGTAGTCATGAGTAATTTGCAGAGTGCTCCTGGGAAGCACCCAGATTTTTCTAACTGTTTCTAACTATCTCTAATGTTGAGCAACATTTTTCTTAACAGTCGTTATTGTGGGATTGCTAATGCTAGTGCCAGAAGCAAAACACTCTTAAAGTTCTGATGGAAGGACACGGTTTTAGGTAAATCTGAAACGCTAGAGACCCATTCATTATCTTTGTATATTGTTGTCTGCCTGCTGTCTGTGTGCATGTGTGCTCGTGAACCGGGAGCTGTGTAAGGAGCAGGGCAGGGTAAGGTAGATCTCTTGGCATTTCTCATTTGTGGCACAATGGAATGTTGTTAATTAGTGTCTGTGTCTGTGGTTGTGTCTGTGATTGTGTACTTTTATTGGCAAGCTTGATAAATAGCCAGGACTGACAAGGCTTTTAACTCGGGATGTGTGATCAATTGCAGGAAAACATAAGAGTTTAGAGAAATAGTTGATGTTTACTTGACATACATGGTTGATTTTTTTTTTTTTTTTAAAGTCATGGGGATGGAGAAAGAAGTGCAGAAAACTGAGAGTTCTGCACTGCCATTCAGTCTTTCAGATTCCTATTGCTGGATCCAACATGTTCCTCAAACCAGTATGTACAGAGGGATCAGAAGTTGCAGCCCATGTTGCTGCTAGCTGTTAGAACATCCAATCATCATGAAAATGAGAGGTTGTTGTCATAAAAGTAATCAAGGCATTGAGTAGAGAAAAGTGTGAAAAGGCAGTGGCAGAAACTTTGTTAGTGGAAACACACTGAAGTACAACCACTAGTCTAAGCTGAGAGTTAACTAGTGGGAAATGCTAATGAGCTGTGGAAATCTGCTTGAGTAATCTGTGGCAAGTGAGGTAGCTCTAAGAGAATGGAAACACTAACGGCTTCAGTCATCGGTTCACAATGTAAAGCCCAGCCTTTCTGGAATGGTTAAGTAGTTGTCTAGGCAAAGCTAAATATTGCATGGAATTAATAAAGTCAAGAAAGAAGTGTGGTAAATCTGCTTCTGCACTCAACATCCATCAGCTTTTGTACAGCCTACAATCTCAGTGCATCTCTGACATCCCCCATCTCTGTCTTGCCTTGAACAAAACATTGCTAACCTGGAACTCTTAATCTGCCCAAAGGCTCCCGCAATGCTCCCTTCCAGCTGCTGTGCTTTCTCATCTGAATGAGTAATTTGGGTGTTCCCTTCAGCTCACAGTTCTTCCTCTCTCCTTCCATCCAACCTATCAAAAGCCTGCTAATTCTGTCTACATGACAGCTTTTCCTGTCTGTGCATATTGCTGAGCTTTCTTCACAGCTGTCACAGATTTTGCATCTTGGTTACTGCAACATCATTTCCTTGGCTTTGGCAACTGTAATCTGGCCTGGTTTGTATCTCTTCAGAATATTGCCACTGAAGGGTTTTGTAGCCTAGCATTTGACAGGGAATCAACCTACATTTGACTCCTTCATCTGTGTCATCTCAGACATAAGCTGCGTGTCCTTGACATGAACATCTGTAACGCTAACTCATTTTCTTCCTCTGAATGCCTCTCTAGAATACTTTTTTTTTCACGCCTATAAAAATTTGACTGTGATTAACATACTGATATGTGAAAACTGCTCCTCATTGCTTCTTGCTGTTTCTCTGCCTGCCCCATCTGTATTCATCATTTTGTATCCTTAACTCTTTTTATACTTGAGTTGTTACCTCTTTGAAGCAGGTATTTGTTGATTCTCATTGTCTTGCTGTCCAAGTTCTCCTGAGGGACCGAGTCTGCTAGGCTGTAGAGAGCTGCATGTCCTTACAGGTTTGCTTTACTGAATCAAAATTGCTTTCTTCCTGAATAACAGTTCATAGACGCTTCTTCCTGTCCCTCGTGCTTAATTCCTGTGTCCAGAGGTAGTTCTAAAGCAGTGTGACACCTGTTGAGGTCTGGTCACATTTGGAGAGCGAGCAGACTGTCATCTCTGTAGGACCCACTTTGGCTTAAGTTTCCTTTCCCAAGCGTGTCTGCTGGCATTAGTGTGCGTTGCATCTGTGTTTGTTACATCCTGAATAATGACTCTTGGGATGCATCACTCAGGTTTCCCATTGTCCCCCCTCCAGTGAAATATAAAGTATCATAAATAGTGTTAACTTTTCTTGTTTCTGTAACCTAGTTGTTCCATTTCAAATTATTTGCTTTGGTGTAGTTCTGTCAGAAGTGCTGTAATTACCAATATTAGAAGGAATCCCATTCTCATGAAGAACTCCCATTGTGAGTAATAAATTCCAATTGCTGATATGTTTTCTTATTTTGGAGACTTTGGCAACGTGGTCTAATTGGACAGCATGTGGGAGGACTCCGTCCTGCTCGTGTGGGTGGGACCTGCCCTTATTCTTGTCCTTGCAGAAGCAGCCAGATGCAACTTCCTGCACCAGGCGTGAGGTTTAGACCCCAGCATGGACAAATGGCTTAGGTGTGGAGGCAAGCCACATCCTGCTTGTGAACGTGGCCTGGCACTTCCAGCCTCATCAGAATGGTGTGTGAACATGGACACAAAACCAGGATCCCACCTCAGTGTCATCTGTGTTTGTACTGACACAAGAAAATTCAGTGTTTTGTTAGTCTTGTATTACTGATGACAAAAAAAAATAAAAAAGAATTGTGTGTCCACTAATGGAAAGGTGAAACTCTAAAAGTATTCAAGACCATTTGTGTAGAATTCCATTGAATCTAGGTAGGCATGAATAGTTGGTTCAGTCTTAAGAGCACTTTGCTGTCTTAATATGTTGCTATGAGCAGCACTTTTAATTCCTTAGCCAAATGAAATTCAGGCACTGTAGAGTGTTTATTAGAGGAACCCAGGATCCAATATTCTTGGCAGAGTGTTTCTTTTTAGTAAAGGCATTCTTCCAGCTCATCTTTCAATACGGATTTTTTGGGCACAGCAAATGCAGAGCAGAATCTGCAGGCTGGAATTCCTTAAGCATGCCAATAGGAATAAGGTTTTAAGGAAGAGTTTGGAGTGTGATAGGAGTATGTGAATGCAGAAGCTATAAAATAAGAAAGTAAAACATGGTGTACCAAATGTGCTCAGAGCAGAGCAAAGGAAAGGGAAAGATAGTGCATTTTTGTAAGCTGGCCCAAAATATGCTGTAGGCTTATAAACATCGTTCAGCTGGTCTACTTAGAAATATTGAGGGTTCTTTTCTTTTAATATGAACTGTTGATTTTGAAATGGAGTTCTAAAACTTTCAATTACAAATAGCAAAATCATTTGCATGGTAAGCTTATATAAATAAACAGAGAGGAAGTCTAGGTTATAGGATTAAGCATGTGAGCCTGGAATTCCAGAGGCTTTCTTTAACCAGCTCTTATGCTGAGTATTTATTAATGTTTTCACATCAGTTTCGTCATGGAATGTGCATGATGAGAATTATTTAACACATTGTGTTCCAGGGTTACATTACGTTACATTGATCAATACTAGACTACTCTGTAGAAACCTTCAGGGAAAAGTAAACAAATTTGTTGAAAGAGTAATGTGGCGGCACATAAAATTCCTTGCTAATAAAAATGTGATGAGAAGTATGTTTGATTTTTAAAAGGATGACTAGAGAGAGTTAACCAGATTGATATCTGCGAGGCTGAGCTCCTTTTATTCCTTTGCAAGTATTTTCTTTGGTACATAAAGCACACACAACTGAAATCTATTTATCTAGGCACAGTGTCACAGACTTCTATAAATTACAGAAAAAGGCGATGATGTTCAGGCATAAGCAGCACTGGGAACCTGGTGATTTCTTTGAAACAGTACTTGTGGAGGCAGATGAGGCAGAAGTGTGTTAATGCATCAACCATCTTGATTATTTGTAGCTTCTGGGGTTCTCTTGAGTCCATGCTTACACTTTCGTGATATTAAGATCTTTTTAATCATAAGGATTAAAATGTTTATTAACTGATATGTTAGGGAGGATTCTGCATCTTGTAGCTATGTTTAATTAGGAAAGGATGACTAATTGAGGAGTGAAGATTACAGAGTGGGAACCGAGCACAGTGGGAAATGTGTACTAATTGATCTCAGTTTACACATTTTAATTACCCAGCCAGGTTCACATGAAAGCAGAGGCAGCTGACAAAACCATCTGCTAAATCAGGTCTGTACATTTCTGTTTGTCCACTTCTGTGGCACAAGTTGGAATATTTGGACGTTTTCTTTTTATTTTACTAAGCAAGTAAAACAGGAGGTTTTCGTAGCATTCTAGGTAAGAGTAGGTAGATGGATCTGTGCCTGTCTTATAAAGCTGTGGAACATGTTTCTCAGAATCTTAGAAATCTTGGAAAGACTCTGCTAGATGGGGCTTTCCAGCTGAAAGAAGAAAACGACAGTCTGAAAGTCTTTCAGCTACAATCAGGAGGAGTAGGGGGAGTGATAAAAGTCCACGAATAAATATAAATCAGTGTAGACAAGGTCTAAAACTAGTGGGTAGGATTGTTTGTAATAAGTTCATGGAAAGGACAATGAAGGAGGATAATAGATCGATCTAAAAGACATCTTAGGTGCCAGTATTCGATTACAAAGACAGAGAAAAGAAATACAAGCTGAAAGTGGAGCTACAGTGAAAAATACAAAGGCAAAATCAGAAAGCCTAAGGTACAAAATAAGGTGCAACTAACAGAAAATAGCAAGTATATAGTTTTGTCGGCAAAACTGCTCTCAGAGCCACCTGTGTCCCTTCAATAATCAGCCTGGGCCATAAGGACCTACGATGAGGGAAGGGGAGAGCCTGAGATGCTAGGAGGTACTCAAATAGGAAGAGAGTCAGGCTTTGCTGTTGTGGTAACTGGTGCCATGCCCGTGGTATAAAAAGCATTTCTAGAATAATATAACATGAAAAATTGAAAAGCTTATGAGAATTTAATGGCTTCATTTTTCTAATGCACGCTAGTCATAAAACTTGCAACTAATGTCCTCCTGCACCTTGGGGGATATAATGTAATGCAGCAAAAAAATCTTAGTAATGCCACTTGGAGCTAAGCTTTCATTTACTACACAAACGTGATCTGTGGCAACAGTCACTTGGGAGTAAGCTGCAGCAACATCGCCTAGTGGAATATGGACTCAGTACCGCTGTGGTCCCATTTACCATCATCCTGTCAACAGACATAGCCTCTCCCTATCTCTGTTTCTGTCTGAAAAGCAGCCACTTCTAGAAATTCAGTTCCAGTGGGCATCTTCTAAAGGCAGTGGAGAACAGACACCCCTACTGAGGGTATGTAAGCCCTCATCTTCCGTCTTAATAAGGATGGCAGAATCTTTTCCATTCAGAGAGATTCAGGGCAGACTGCCATACAGTGCAAAATGGCAACTGAATTTTCCCACCACTACTCCCAGTAGTTGGCAAAAGGCAGCTGAAATACTTCTTGTTTCCCCTGAAAGTGTTATATGGCTGCCCCTCCTGATGATGCAGGTTGCAGTACAAGGGAGAAGAGAGAAAGCAGGAGGCTATGACGGGCATACAGGCTCTGCGACTGCATCAGAAAGCATTCAGAGAGCAGCGTCTGTGGGGTTTTGGTTGCTGTCTTGTGCTGCTGGGAGTTGTGGCAGCCCTTGCCCTTCTCTGCACAGTCTGCGGGATACAGGTGTGAACTCTGAGCCAGCACCGCTCCTGTGGCTGTGGCTGGTGCAGATCTGAGCCCAAGATCATGGCCTTGCTGAAGTTTGTGCATGAAGAGGGGAGTCAAAGTCTGAGTGGGTAAAACTGGCAGTGGTAAGTGGTAGTTATTCCTGATTCTCTTACCAGACCCTCCCACGGGTGCAATGCACCCTCTTTCCTACACTTTTGTCTCTTTGATTTCTGTCTCTCACCTGCATTTTAGGAGTTTCAAAGGTTTGTATTATATCCTATGTTTAGTAATTTTTATTGCTTTATAAATTTAAAAAAGGGAAATTATAATACAAAATCCAGAAAACCTGATGAGTGTGGGTTTTAGTAATAGAATCAAACAGTGCTTACAGTCCCAAAGAATTCCAAGTTCAAGTTGAAAATACAAAGAATAGATTATAAAAATAATGTATAAAATATAAAGTGTAGAAACGCACAGGTAAAGCAATCTGTACTCTTAGCTGGGCAGCAACAACCCCAGGAAAAATAAATTGAGGCAGTCTGACGGTGCTTAGCAAAGTCATTTATCTCAATAAGACAGCCTAGCCATCTATAACAAATTGGTTCATCTAATCAGTGACCACGCAAATGCAGCAGTTCTGACTGCAGCCAATGCACCTCCACAACATTGGTTATTCAGAGTGTGCTGAAAGTAAAAGTCACACTTCATTACAGATCCAGATGCCACGTTTATCATCTTGCTTTTCAGAATGGGATAATGCCGTAGTTTCTAAACAGCCTGAAGGAGGGAGCAGTGTTACAGGCTGTACTTTATTTCTTTTCATGGGAGTAGCTTTATTGATAGGTTAGTAAGCAGAAATGAAATATCAAATGGATTCTGCTTTGGTCCAAAACATCTTGTTAAGTAGCATGATGTATGTACGTGTATGACACATAGCCAACTTGATTATTTGGAGTCCAAGCACCCCTAATTCCAACAGACTCCAGCAGTAGCTCCATTGTAAACCTTGGTATTGAGTTGGATACTCAGAAATTGGTGCATTTGCTTTAGTGGATTGTTTCACCAAGTTTGTTCTAAGTGACTTGCTAAATGTTGTGTGGGAAGCTTGTAGCAGAGCTGAACGCCAAAGAATTGAGCTTCAAGCCTAGGTCTGCTATTGGTCTTCTCATGCTTTTCAGCACAAGACTATTTTTTCTTTACAACCAAATACAGAAAAATGAATTAATTAGGAATTGAGTTTCCCTCTCTGACAAGACACTGGACTGAAGCAGACTTTTTTTTGGTGCAGATTGTATTAGTGTTGTAAACTCAACTTGGGCATCCTTGATGCATTAAACTAATTTCTTTGCCTATATTGAATCACTTTTAAAAGTGACTGATAGTTGATATTTAAGGCTAAATGTCATCTTAGGACTGTTGTGCTTTTTATATGTTCAGATTTTAAAAGTGTAGCTTTCAGATTAAGAAAAAACGCACTGTGACAAATGTTTCCTTTTGATCCAAAGAGGCTTAAATAAAAGTTCTAATTGCAAAGATGACTAAGCTCCATACGGAAAGCCATGAGGCCCTGAATAACCGCAGGCTTGTTACGGTGAGTCTGGTACTGCTGGTGTCGCACTGCCAGACATCATGGGCTCCCTCTCACTGGTACAGGCATGGGTTTGACACAGCATTCACAAAGACAAGGAAAGAGAAATTGTGTAGGTCTTTGGCATTTGGGAAAGATTCCTACCAGCAGTTCTGGTCTTTTCAGTGTATAATACCTGTGCCATTTTAGAATTGTGGAAGCATTCATTGGAAGCATTTGTTGGAGAGCATCTCGTCTGACCTTCCATTTGAAGCAGGGTTGTTGCCAGCACCAGGTCAGCAGTGGCTTTGCTTTGCCAAGTTTTAAAAATCTCCAAGGACAGAGATGTCTCACAGCTGTTGCAGTGCTGCATCACCTTCCTAGTAAAAAGGTTTTTTTGTAATATCCACTTGGAACTTTACATGCTGCAATATGTGGCTGTTGCCCCTTGTCATAACTTTTCTCAGTTTTGCCAGGAGATGTGTTCTGCTGACTTTGTCACTGCCCTTCAGATAGCTGCAGGCATCTGTTAGGTTGCTGCTCGGCCACCGCTTTACCAGACTAAACAAACCCAGCTCCCTCAGTCTCTCTGTATAGAGCATGTTCTCTAGCAGTCCTTGAACCCTCTCCACTTTCTCCATGTCTGTCTTGAACTGAGGGGTGCAAGTGTGTTCAGCTGATAACCTCTGCAGAGCTCATTCTGTAGCCATTGCTCATCGAAATTTGCCATCATGAATACTTATACTGAGAAATAACAAGGAAGTAAGTGTTGTAGTATAGGGCTATAAGTGATTCTAGTGGTTTCTTTGGCATTAACAATAATAATAATAGTTTACACAATGATTAGATACTTTCATTCCAGCTTTTTGAAGTTGGTACCCAAGAATTTCTTCCACCATAAAACTAAGTCTGATTACAAATAAAATGCTTTAGCCCCTTCAACATACACGTTCATGCACAAACTCTTAAATGGGGAGTAGTTTTGCTATTAATTTGAATTAATTTATATTTTGTCAGGTGAAGTTCACTAAACCAATGATATGGGTGCAAGTGTGAGGTACCTTATTACCATCTGTCCACATTTCATGCAGGTGAGAGGATTTCACCTAAAAACTCCCTTCAAAGGAGTTCCTACCTTGTGAGTTCTACCTTTGCAGTGTGAGCAGCACTAAATTCAGCCTACACAAAGGCTGTGAATTTTCTTTGAGTTAGTCACTTTGTATGAACTTCTGGTATGGGCAAACCCTGGGAATTCACAAAGCACTGCAAAGCCTATGTTCTGGTGTTTCAAAAGCAAAGAAAAATTGTATGAATGTATAGTGACTGTATCTACTTCATCGTGGCAGAAGGGAAGATACCTACGGTCTCAAGGAGAGGTCTCGGGATAATCCCAAAATGGTAAAGACAATTTAAAGGCCAGTTTTTACACTAGGGTTCATCCTTCTATGTCTTTGCTGTTACTTAATCACTTATGCTAGTGCAAAGTGAATAAATGAAAACTATTACTTCCAGTTTTGTGCCCTCTCCATTAAACCAATGGCTCTTCCACTTTTCATCTTTCATAGTTTATATTTCCCTTGTCTGCAAAATGAAGTTACTACTATTTTACCATAGCCTGAGATTTCATTTATGCTGTCTCAAGCAGTTTTCTCACAGAGAGATGAGTATCTTTTGTCCTGTCCCTTAATTGTGCAGATGAGGAAACTGACACTGGAGGAATTCTGCAACTGGGATAATTATCCATCATGTTCTTGCTTGTGAAATGCAAAATATCAATGGCACCTGATCAGAATAGGACAAAGGAGAACAGCCTGTGCTACAAACCTAATTTTAGGTCAACAGGCAACAACAATGTGAAAATGTATGCATTTATGTATATGCACGTGTATATAGCAAATACTGTTTAAGAGAAAGCAAAAAGTGGTGCCTCTGATGATGTAGATGTCAGATCTTTGCAGGATCAACCACCACCCAAACATTGTGTTGACTGGACTTAAAAAAGAAAAAGACATTAATTCTCAGTTTTCATCTAGGCTCTTAAATCCTGAGGATGAATTTTTGAATGGAGGGGAGCGCCCACCTTCCTCCTGCCTTTGGCAAACCCAGCCTCTTTGCTGTGGTCACTGAGAGGAATCTGGGTGCCTTTGAAAACCCTGTTTGTTTTGTGGCTGTTGAGCAATTTTAAGAGTCTGTCTTTGAACAGATAAGTGGACTGAGCTAAACGGGCTGTCTGACCTCACTCTGAGTTTTTTTATTCATGATATTTATTGTACTGCGCTACCCTTCATCACTCTGAAGACTGACGGCAAAGCGTCAGTGCATGTGATAGCATAGTGACTTTCAAACATTTTTTGTGAAGGCTTCTGAAGTCTCAAGGCAGAAGATGTAGCAAAACTGCACTCGCCATGCTTTTCATGCAGCTTTGTGATATCCACTAGCCCCACTCCCTGCCAACCCAGCTCCCCCTTATGTGCCTCTTTGTGATAATGCTGAGAGTCTTTTCCCATGTTGCTCATCTTCTTTCCTGGCATGCTCTGCCTCTGTAATTAGATCTCAGTTGTTTATTTGTGACATCCCAGTTTGATGCCATAGAACTGGAGAAAGTGCTAGCTAGTGAAAAAGGAGGAGGATTAGAGAAGAGCTCACTTACCAAGGCACTAAGTGGATGGTGTTATCATGAATCCGTTAACACAATGAACTGATTAGTTTAAACAGTGTAAATTTCACAAGGCACTTAATTTCCAACTGCTGTTTTGTGTTGCCTTGATTCAGTCACACAATACTTTCTTCATGTGGGCTGTGTGGTGCTTAACTTGCAATCATGGCTTTCCTATTGTTACTAATTATAATAAATATCTTGGAAAATAGAAAAATGTTGATGTTAATTCACGGCTTCTGTTTTTTGGCTGAATGACGTTTTCCTGCAGAGCTTCATTTACTAATGAACCACATTATCTTTATGGAGCTACTTAATGGAATCCAACTTTAAAATTTTAATCTCTGGTGCTATTACAAATGTGGCTTTAGTGGTAAAACAGGTGTAAAAGGTTCTTCCTACCACCCAGAAGAGTGGATCATTGCACTCATCTGGTCTGCAGTGCTGCTCCAGAAGGGATTAAAGTAACGAAGCTGGTGGAGGTGGCAAACAGTGAAAGCAGAAGGGTGACCCAAGGCTGTGGTGGAGCTGTGATGGAGCTGTCCCTGCAGCTTCTGTGCGTGCTACGTGTCGTGTACAGAAATGGAAGCTTGCTGTTTGGCAAAGAGCGGCATTTGGCTGGGACACTGAACTGGAGTTCTGGGGTTGTGAATTCCCACCTTGTCCTGGGTTCCTGTGCAACATTAACCAAGGCTTTTCGTCTCTGTGCCTTGTTTTTCCAACTGTCTAATGAGGGTGGTTCTTTTCTTGCACGTGTTTATCTGTTTAGTCTATTTATGCTGCATTTTTGTACCTGGAAATGTCTTACTAGTTGTGAATGCAGTGCCTATGGCACTGACCCAATATTGAATCAGGTCTTATGTGACTACCAAATTTGTCAAAGCAGTAAATTAGAATTCATCCACTCAGACCTCATTCTTAGTTTGTTTCTCTTTTTGAAAGATCAAATTTAACTGCCATGAAAGTAATATAGTATATTACTTAGTTTACAAAAAGTTTTCCTTTCATGGCTTTCAATGCATAAAGGACAAAGGCAGTAGTATACGTATTTTACAGATAGGTAATCTGAGCTAGTAAGGAGCACAGAGTCTGCTAGGATCATCTCACTGGTTAGTAGTGCAACAGAAAGTAAAATTCACTTCTCCTGAGTACAAGCACAGTTCTTATCCAGAGAAAATGCACTTTTTAAAATTTGTGGGTCTATGTTGGAATAACTTAATTACTCCATTAGACCCTGAAAGAGATGTAGCAGATGTTACTAAATGGGTAAAAAATGGGTCTTGATCAGATTATTTTCTTCAGTTCAGAGAATTGGCCTGAACTACTCCCTGGACCAAGTGGGAATCAAGTGGGGTCAGAGTGGCCTCTGTGTTCCTCTTGCAGTGGTGAAGACCACCATTCTGCAGTGGATGTGAGCGTTAGCACTGCACTAGACCCAGCTGCAGCTGGCTCTGGCCCTGACTCTAGATCCTAATGAAACAGGGGTCAAGAACAGACTGCCTCCACAGACCTGATTAATCCTAAATCTGCTCCTTTGTACCTCCATTATTTCCAATATGTACTGACTCTTAACCATTTCTCTTTTGCCTTTTTGGACCTTTTTCAGAGGCTGTGTTAAGATTAATATATATTTTCACTGTATTTTTGCCATAAGGAAGATGCTGATTTTATAATATTAAGTACAGCTGCATCTTAACAGGTGGAGGCTTTTCTGCCTATGTTAACATAACACTGAGGTGCAAGAACCATCTGAATCTAAACCTATATAAGTGTGGGGTAAAATGCACCTCATCTTTCATTTTTATTTAATGTTTTCATCTCCCCAACCTCTCTTCCAAGCTCTCCCTCCTAGCTTGGCAGGGTAGCACCGCTAGCCTGTGAAGCAGCCTAGGGGCTGGCCCACACACAACCTTGGGGACAGAAAAGTCTAATTATTGTACATACAAACTTAACACAAATACTTTCTTTTTGGACCGAGAAAATTTCTTGGGAAGTCTGCGCAAGGCAGGGCTGTGTTGTGATCATTGCTGTTGTGCCTCTAGTGTGGTTTCATTCTGCAGTTTTGGCCCTTTTTAATGATCTGATTCCAAAAGTAAGGTAGAACTATGCAGTGATCTTGTGAAAGTGTGTGTGCCTGCCTGTGTTCTCACCCAGTGCTGATGGAAGGGCAAGAGCTTCAGAAATGATTGGAAATAGGCTGCTGTGTGCAGCAAAGCATGGTTAGGTGTTCAATAGCTTGAAAGGATAGTAATAGGAAACATGTAACTTGTCAATGGTGGTGTATTTCCTAATGTTCTATTCCGAGGTCACTATGGTATAATAAAGCTCGATAGAGCAACAGCGTTCTGCCTGGCTGTGTTATGAAATACAGTACTCCAGCTAAATACTGATGCTTCTAATTATGGCAGCTTTTAGAAATGGGACCTTTTATCTAGGCCTACCTTCTGGCTTTTAAAAAGGCTCAGACTACCCAGAGTATTCTACTGTAGGACTGGCTTTAAGGCCATATACATGACAATAATTTAAAAAATAAATAAATGGACATTGCTTTTTTTCATTATGCTTCATGGCATGTGAGGCTGGGTTTTAGAAACAGGATCTTTTAATATGTAGTAATGATGATTCTGTGTATGGAATGAGTGAGTGTCATTTGGTTCTCTGGAAGTGCTCAGACTGCTCTACTGAGCTATAGTCCAGACCTCAGTATTTGCTAATGTTGATGCTGTTCAGAGGATTAAGATTGTATTTGTGGTCAGCTGTGGCTCTTGTCTGGTGACACATCTCTGGCTATAAAAGCACAGTGAATGCACCAGGTTGAGAAATCACCTGCATCTGGATGGTAAACTTATTTGTGCGCAGTACGTGAGGCTTTGAAGCACTCTGAGGTTTGCTGTTGATGATGCATCTTGGCAAATGAGCAGTGATGCACTGGCACCAGCTCACAGACCTGTTTTACTGGAGTGAGGGAAAGTCTGTGAGTTCCCTTACCAAAGCATGAAATCCTAGTGCTCAGGCAGGTGAGCAAAGGGAGTTTGGGGTGGTCTTTTAAAGTAGTTCTTTTCACAGGGTTCTTTGCTTCTTCCAGGTATGTAAATGCAGTGATGTCCTGCAAATAAATTCATTTTAAAGACCTTTCTGTTGCTCAAAGGATTTTTGTAATTCCATGATGAGTTTTCCACTTTTGCGTTTTTGGGAAAACCGCTGTCTGCTTCCTTTGTGTTTCATAAGTGATGACTAGGTTTATACTGCTAGCGAGTATAACAGGAGAAAGAAAATCTTAGCAGACAAGAATCAAGACATGGCTCTGTTACAAAGTCTGCTGTAAGCTTCCCTAGGCAAAAGTAACATGATGAATCTGTCCCACTGCCAGAATGCTCTATATGATGTTGAATACCGAGACATTGTTTAGATCTGTCCCGTTCAAGCCTGTTAACTTGTGAATCTCTGTTCTTAGTTACAGTTGTACTTGGGCAGCAGTGTGTGAGGGCATAGAGTGCAGCAGATAAAGGAACAAATGTAAAATATAGCAAATTCCCAAACTTCAACAGTTAATGTTTTTAATGAATGCATCACCATCTCTTTGCATTGAGCGCCTGCTGTTTTCACTCCTCTTTCTCAGCATGCTTGGTATTTTTCTCCCAGCAGTAATGATGGGACAGAGGTACTGCCTCCTAAGTCTTCATTTTCTCAGAGCTTGTATTAACACAACCTCATCGCTCCATTCCTCTCTAGCAGTATGTATGTGTTCATGTTTCTTTCTCATCTCCCCTTCCTCCATTACATCTATGCTGTGTATAGATATATATGTACATTAATGTGCTATCTTTGATGATCTAAGTAGAAATACTACATACATATGAAAGTCAACTGTGTACGTACATATATATGTGTATATGAAAATATATGTATATGTATGCATATGTACATATAGTAATATATATATGTTGGATGCCAAGTACATTTCACTGCACAAGATTCTTTGTATGGTCTTTTTACGATGTGAAATAACACATTCTTCATTGCAACTGGCCGTTCAAACTCTGTAAGGAAAGCTTTTTAACAAAACCCCCTCACGTTTTCTTCATGAAATTCTGTTAGAATCAGCTCTACTTTGAACTGTTAAAAACTGTCATTTCTGTTGAATGTTTTCCTCAGGAGATATTTTGGGTATGTTAAAATAATATATATAGAGAAAAAGTAGCAAGAATAGCATCGGCTATACTTAGAGGGGCTGTGAACGTGGATCTGAGTCCATCCGCTGCAGGTCACTGCCTTCCTCTGCTGATGTGCAGGCTGCAATGTGAAAAGTTCATGGTACAGACTACTGCTGGAGGAGGGGAGGAAGAAATGTTATTGTTAATGGTTTACTGTTTTCTTTTAGCAGAAACAGCCTTGGAAATTGATTGACTTTGCAATTAATACAATTTTTTTCCTCCCCTCAAGTTAGGAATACCAGTGTATTCCCTATGTGTGCAACTCAGTTCTTGTCACCTCTGCAAATGCTTTATGATGTAGCCTTTGCATTTTAATATCCTTAGCAACAAACTATTTTTTCCCTAAAATACAATTTTCTCTTTTAGCGTGTAGGTTAGACCCGAGACTTAAGAATTGCTTTTCTGCGCTACTAACGTATGCCCAGTACAGGGAGCAGACTGGGCACGCTAAGTTCATCCACATTGCTGGGTATTAAAAAAATTACTTGCTGCTCAGATTCAGAGTTCTCACAAGACATGATAATGGATTTAATATATGTGAAAACTGTGGCAGTGTAGCGGGGGGGCTGTTTGTTCTCCATGCCCTTATTGGATATAGCAAGGAACGCTGGCCGTAAAATTGCAGCAAGAAAGATTCAGATTAGGTTTTTAGCCAAGCTTTCTAAAGGCAAAGACAGTAAAGGGCTGAGATAGTTTGTGTGGGGAGACAATACATTTTTGGAATTCTTTAGCAGATCAGATAAGTATCTGTCAGGGACCATGCATTGATTCATATCTTGAATGTTGCCCTTTCCAATGCAACAAATTAAAGCTTTGTGTGTAGAAGAGCTCAGCTGGGGATAAGTGATGTTGAAGTGAGCTGGCATGAAACCTGCCCTGCTGTGCCTAGTACATCCAGATCGGTTGGAGGAAAGATTGGGTGTATACTAAGGCACAGTGCAAGAGCTTCATCGTCATCCCCAGTACTGCTCCAGAGCTCCTGCCAACGTGCTTGCATGTGAGTGGTACGATGGCAGGAGAGTCTGGCTTGGACCTGTGCATGATTGATAGTCTTTTTATACCTTTTAGGGTTACTCTGGCTGCTGTAAATCTGCGTTTTCCAAATTTTGAAAGTTTGGTTGCAACATAGCTGGCAAGGTTTGATATTCTGTGGTATTTGCACAGTATTCACCTTCCCAGACAGTTCCACTGATTTCCAGTCATGCTGTTGAGTCCAGTGGATGTAACTGAAGCAGAAAGTTTTGCCCAACAGCAACAAAGGATGTAAAGCAACCATAATCCAAATCATGCAGAGTGCTTTTAAAATAATGAGCAATCATGATTAGTTTAATCATTAGTTTCTTGTTTTGGAGTTTGTTTGTTGTTGTTTTTCCTTTTTTGTTATCAACAATGAGGAAGATCCTTTCTATAAAAATCTGTTCTCTTATTTATTAAGATGGAGAGGGTAAGAGTCAGTAAATGTGAAGAATGATTTTATGTCTCCAAGTCTTACCCAGTATTACTTTTTGAAGTACTTTTTGATTTTGAGTTTCTAGCTGCAGGTGTAAACTAGGCAGCAGTTCCCACAGCCCACAGTGTAGCTGTATGAAGGAAGCCAAATTCCAGTCCAGGTCTGCAGTCTTTCCATGTGAGTGTGCCTTCTTTTGGGGATGCTCTGGAGCCACTACAGTGCGTCTGTGTGAGTTGAAGGGAAAGTTTGCTGCAAGACTGCCTGTGGAAGCAGAAAAACATTCATACATTTCTTTCTTTGCTAGCGTGCTTTAGTACTCAGGCCCTTAACTGAAACACGACAGCAGGTAAACCAAAAGTTGAGCAGAAAGAGTTGAAAGATATTTTTATCTATTTTAACAGAAAATCATACGGTAGGGAGAAGTACAGGAGAGAAGAAATGAAAACAGAATTTTATCAACTGCTCTTTGATGTTTTTCTTTAAGCCTAGCACTGAGAGTGATGTGGTTACATGAGACCTTGTGGCTTCTTGAAAACCTATGTGTCTGGAGGCTGAAAATCCAGAGAGAAGACAGAAAGAATGGCAAATGTTGATGCTACAACCTGGGATTATTTTTAGGCTCGTTCCCATTACATTTTAGGGAACCTGCCCTATTGTATTTTGAGTCCTTGAATAAGCTGAGCATTTTGAAGATGTTATAAAAGTGAATGTGCTTAAAAGCAATGGATTTTGAAATAGAAAATGTTGGGGTTTAAGTCAAAAGATGTACTACTGGCAAAGTATATCATATATTCCTAATAAGCTACACGGTGCAAGGAAGGTCCAGTTCAGATATGTATATATCTGGCATATAAAGAAAGACATACTTAAAATATCGTTGTGGGGAGGAAAGGCTAAAGGTATTCCTTCATTTTTTAGAGCAGATTGGGGCCCTCTTAGCATGCAGATTCACGGGTTAATTAGGAGTTCAGGTTTTAAGCCATTCATCACAGGTTTCAAAACTACTTTCTTCCTTTCCCCACCTGTCATGTACACAGCTACTCGGTTAGACACTTAGCATGGTAAGTGCATGCATACTTCCCTGTTACAGCCTGTGAAGTTGCACTATACATTGCGGGCAGGATGATTCCCAGATCAAGACTTTAGCAAACAGCAGCAGCTTCTTTGCGTGTTGAACTCAGAGGGCTGACCTAACTGAAACCGTGAGCTGGGGAAAGGCTTGTTCACTTGCTGAAAAGGGTCTGATAGGTTGTGGTATTTCCCACCCCACTTCTCTGATCTGTTCTCTCTCACAGGCAGGACTGGCATCTCCTGAAAATCCCGAGCAGTTGATCATTGCCCTGGAACCTGAGGCTGCCTCTATCTACTGCCGAAAGCTCCGCCTGCATCAGATGATAGACTTGAGCAGTCGGGCACCTGTCAATGGTTACAGCCCAAGTGACACTATTGGAACTGGATTTACACAGGGTACTACTTCTATTAACTCACTTCTTTAGATTCTTATGCCTAAGTTTGCTTTGTCCATGAGGGCTGTTTTCTTACCATTTGTTGTTGTCTTTGCTCTCTTGAAATGTTTCAGGCTAGCATGAGTTTGCTTTTCTAAACTGTGTTGCTGTTTATTGTAATTAGACTAGTTTAGGCATTGATCCAGCAGACGTGTTTGCCTACACTTGAATTTTAGCAGGCAGGTAGCTTCATCGCCTTACCTTGCTGTTGGGAGTCTTTTAGGAGAGACATAGTCTTTTCACAACAGTGTTTTTCTACCTTAATTAAAATCAGTGCTTCATGTTGGATTATTTTTTTTTTTAAAGTTTAATTTGTTGGAAACAATTATGTGTCCGATTAGCTGCATTATTGAAGCAATGTTAAATAACTGGATCTTCAATGAGACTTTTAGTGTGAGGTATTCCAGAATTTTGGCAAATACTTTTTGATGTCATCTTTATGAAATATCATTAATTACTTTCAATATTCGAGGGGATACAAAGTACTGGAATACAACAATTAATTTACTTATAGAAAAGCAACTAGATATGGCAGTTCTGATTTTTTTGACCTGGGATCTGTTGCTAATAGAGATGTTTGAAGATGACTTACAATGAGGGACAGAGATCAGACCCCAGCGTAAGTTACTGGCCAAAAGATTCTTCATCATCAAAGATTTTTGAGCTTGGTATCGTGCCTAAGATTGGAGGAAAATAGAGAAAAAAAAAAATAGGAAAATGAAGGAGGAGTAAGGTGTGATTGGTGCGTGACAGGTCAGGTTTCCAGTCTGCGTGAATTGTAACAATTGCACTGATATCAGTGGTAGTGTGTCAAGCTATCCCAGAAGGAATTTTTCAGAATAATTTGTATTTTATCACATTTACTAGGTCAAAACAGCAGAGGTAAATGGAAGATTAAGCTAGTAAAGCTATTCTTGTACTTACCGGAGGGTAGTTTTTTTAGTTAGGTGGAGTCATTATGTCCTTCTCTCAAATTCATGCCTCTCCTAGCCAGCACTTGTCAGATGTGTTTAGTGTTACGGAGACCCACGCAGAGCACAGGACACAGTCCTTTCAGGGGCCCTTTGCCTTTTGTCCCCCTCATTCATGTCCTGAACCATTCAAGTTTCATGTGATTTTACATCAACTCACATTCAGGCTACACAGGTATTTGCCTCTGGGAAAATAATCAAAGAAAAGAGTTTCTCTGTTTGGTTAAGGTTTTGAAGCTGTGCAGAATCTGGCAGATCATATATTTCTGCTAACGGGCTTACACTTGGATGAGGGGGTACCATTCTCCTTCTTGACTTTGTATGGTAAAAGCTATTGGGGATGAGAAAGGTTTCATGTCAAAATTAATGAAAACAAAGTTTGGAGTGAATTAATTTGGGGTTAGAATTAAAATTTCATAAAGGCATGGCAGGCACCCAAGACAAGCTGAGAACAGATTAAGGAGAAAAACCCTTTAAATATAAACAGAGAGAAGTACTCCAAGGACCATATTATTGCTGTGAAGTCAAAACAAAACTTTTACTGTTCATAGTAGCCAGGATAACCTTACTTCAGTTGTAGTTAAAAACTGGCTCTGGTGTTCACTTCTAGCCCACAGGAGTGAATGCAAGGACTCCCGTGGACTTCTGTGGGCTCCGTGTTCAGGCCCTTGCTTGCACCTAGTGCTTGCTCTGTCATTGAGTGCTTCATCGTTTAAGCTCTCGCTGTGTGCTGCTAAGTCAGCACAGTGAGGCTGACGCGGCTTGTCTGCCCGATGGGGTCTTTATGGGGAGGGTACGGGTGCGAGTGGAGCGGCTGCCCTTTTTCTGATGATAGGCACTGTCGAAATCAGAAGCAAAAGGCATTCAGCGATTTGCTTCCTGATGTTTTCAGAATGGTATTTTCATGCATGAGAAGGTGCCTCTCCTCTTCTGTACTGTTTCACAGAAGTGCCTTTGAAGGTGAGTGAAGGTTACACAGGGAATGATTTTTTGATCAGTTGTAGGGCTTGATTAAGAAGCACAATAGCAAAGGCTCTCACTACTCTGCTTCTCTTCACAGACTGTTCTGCATCTTTTAAATGTCTAAGTAGCAATTAAGTCTTGTAAATTAACTTATTGCTATGGTAGTATTGCTAGATTATGCTTCATTTTTAATTGGTGTATATTTAAAATATTACGAGGGTCAGACTTGGTGATCACTGTGGCTTTAAGAAGTTATGAATCTGAGAACCAGAGCTTTTGGCTGCTTGTTTTGAGACAGACCGACACCCTGGAAGGCTTTGGGGCCGTCTTTGCCTGAACCCCCAAAATCAGTGCTTTTGGAGACGTGAGGATCACCCCCCCCGGCCCCGGGCAGCGCAGCTGGGTCTGGCAGCGGGCTGGGGCTGCCGCCTGCCGGCAGAGCCTGCTCCCAGCACGGCTGGCTGCGGGCCCTCCCGGTGCCAGGCGGCGCTTTAAAAACCAGAATGTGTTAAAAAAATAAATCAGATCTGTCTATAGCTTTCATTTTAGGTTATTTCTTTTAATCCAGTTAGTATCAGGAAGATCAGTGTGGATGAAAAACATTTTTCCTTCTTTCTAGGAACGGCATTATAATGTTCCCGATTCTAATGCAATAATTTTTGTTCATTTGTTTTGTTAAGAAGCGATACACACAGATCTGTCAGCCTGCTTGTGTTTGTTTTCTGCACCTTATGATATCAACTTCTTCATGCTTTCTGATACTCAGTAATTTTTTCTCTGTCAATGATTAGCTAAGGAACATGTCCGTCGTAATCGACAGAGTCGTACCTTTTTGGTGGAAAATGTCATAGGAGAGATCTGGTCCGAACTGGAGGAAGGTAGTGTCCTTTCTTGAATAAACTTTGCTCTCACTGGTTTTATATTGCAGGCAAACATTGTGTTTCCCACAAATGTGCTGTGCACTGCATTGTTCTCACAGGGATTATAAATAGGAAAAGAAAAAAATACAAATTTACATGCTGCTCTTAGTTACTAAGGCTGAACTGCTATTCTGTACGCTCTAGAAAAATACAGTTTATTAAGGAGATGGTAGAAAGGAATCTAGGTGTTAAAATGCAGCCAGAATATTTTCCTCAGAATAGGCCTTGTAAATATGCCATAGTATTAATCTGGTAACCTACTAGAATGTACACTAGCAGCATGAGCAATACTACTAAGCTACTTTTCATCTGTGCTAAATCAATAGCTTTTGACATCTGATTTTCAAATTTATTGTCAATCATTGCATTATAATTACTAACAAAGATCAAGTCTTCAGCATAGACATTCATGACTTTCTGTAAGTCATTACCTCTCGTGGTGATAATGCCCCTGAGAAGTTTTCATTGCAATAAACTATTGTAATAATGTTAACGTAAATATCATTTGCTTATTCCTTTGGAAAACTAGGTGACCGTTACATCGTTGTTGATAGTGGAGGAGGTACAGTGGATATGACTGTCCATCAGATCAGGCTCCCTGAAGGGCATCTTAAGGAGCTATACAAGGCAACAGGTAATGTCACTTCCACCGCTTGCTTTATTTATGTAATATTTTTACTTGTTAAGGAAGGAAATGTATGCCTTTATTATTCATTACATTTCACTTACAGTTCTTCCTGAAATAAGACCAGCATTAAAAATTAGTATAACCTAGCTGCTGGTCAGCAGACAAGAGTAAATCATTTAATGCTTCTGATGCATTGGGATGGTAAACCTCATGTTGGACGGGTAAGGAACTGCCATGTCCTGTGTTATTCACTCCCATTCAGGCCATGACCTCCTGCCATGGTCCTGGTCTGACTTCTGCTAGTAGAGTTGTCATCTTCCCTCTCCTTTGAGAGGTCACCTGTGTATTGCTGCTCTGTCCAGCTCTTCAGAGATTCCTGTGGAGATACGAATAGTTGAGCATCATAACAAGATTCTTGTAAAGTGACTGCTGGCAGAACAGAAGTTTCCCTAGATGTAAGGGAAAGCTTATATATTCCAGTAATTTCACAGACAGTGTAACAAGGAGGGTCTACACTCCCCTGGGAAAAATGCACAATGATTGGTCTGCAACCAAGATAAAAAGTGCAATTCTTTGACTGGTATTTCTATCCTGAACTCTGGATCCCCTTTGACTTTGTCCCATGACTAAGCTGTTACCCACATGAGACAGCCTATTATTTGTTCCTGTGTCTCCATACTGAGTTAGTCTTCATCTGGATGGTTTGTCACTGAACGGCCTCAGTCTTGGTGGCTGTAAGGAAACAACCTAATAAGAGCAAATGGGACCCTACATCGAGTCTGTCTACTCCTGAATATGAGTCAAATTCACACCTTCTCATGTGTGGATAAGGAGGCAGTTTCCTTTGCTTCTAATAAAAATGTTTCTGTTTTATAGTGGTAATGTTACAGTGGCTATGATGCTATAGGAGTAAAAGTGAAGCAAAGGTAAGATTATGTTCTGTATTAGACCAACTGTTATATTTAGAAAAGATACCTCTTTCTGTAGACCTTCTATGGCAGTCCTAGTAGTGTCAATCTGATGTGTATTTGGTCAACTTGAAATCTAGTAAGCAATTCAGAATGTTAAAGCTGTGTTTTGTCTGCAATACAGGTGGACCATATGGTTCTCTAGGTGTGGACTATGAATTTGAAAAGCTCCTGTGTAAAATATTCGGAGAAGATTTTATTGAGCAATTTAAAATCAAGCGTCCTGCTGCCTGGGTAGATCTGATGATAGCGTTTGAGTCCCGTAAACGGGCAGCAGCTCCAGACAGGACCAATCCACTGAACATCACTCTGCCCTTCTCCTTCATTGACTACTACAAGAAGTTTCGAGGTCACAGTGTAGAACATGCCTTGAGGAAAAGCAAGTGAGTAGACGACTCACCCAAAATGGATGCAGAATTAACTACTGATAGCAAAGACAAATAATTAAAATATCCTAATTACTCATAGACTGAAAGATAATAATGTAAAAATGGTAAGATAAGGATGAGAAAATGGAATTGCCTGAAGTGCAGTTTCCAGAATGAAAAGTTCTGATCAATCTCTTGCAAAAGCTTTTCTATATAAGACTTGCGCTCTCCTAGTATTGCTTTCTATGACTTCTGTTAAGCCACCGCTGTGTCACTGTCCTGAATTTGACTGTATATTTTGAGTCTCTTAGGTGTTAATTAGGAAGGTCAGATCAAATACAGAATTTGATGTCTAAAAGTTAGTTCCCTAAAACCTTGATGTTTAGAGGCCTGGGCCCTGGAACAAATACAAGATCTTGAGTGAGATGTGTAAGAATATTCATGACTTGAGAAAAGTTGTGAACAATACAAGGATTGAGCTCTGCAGGAGGAAAGCATTCTTCTTTTGAAGTGATGGCAGACTTTCTTTTCTGCTAGTATGTTACAGTTAGATCATTTGCTCAGTAGATGCAGACACATAATTTCCCCGCAGAGTTTTTAATTCGTGATTGTAAGTATCAAGAAAGCACCTAAATGACAAGATGATGGGGTGCTACACGAGGGGAAGTGAGGAGAAAGTAGAAGTGGATATTTGCATCTTTAAGTTACATACTACAGGACAGCTGGAGATTAGTGGCATCGAAGAGAATGAACAAGAGCATTCTGCCTGTGAATGTGGGGCAGAATGCTTGGGACCTGAGAGCAGATGATGTGATATTTAGTACCTGTACTTTGGCTTCTTCCTGTGTTTTTTAAATCTAGTGAATGTTGGATGTAGCATGCAGGCTGAAACTCCTGCATCTCTCCCTAAAAGTTATTGGTAATTGTACTTTAAGCCTAAATGACTGACAATCCAGCTTGTAGTCACTTCCTATATGACACTGAAGTTCTGAAATCATTAAAACTTTCTGGAAATATTCCCCCTCACAAGACCATCTCCCTCTAACTAATAGTCTTAATGGTGACTCTTAGAGGGAATGCTAAATGTTCCCTTCAACTGAAATGAAATTAATTGGATAATGGGATAGAAAGAGTATAAAGGGAACATATAATGTGCATGAGATTACTGAGCTATATGCATGTGTATCAGTGATGGAATAACATAAGGCCTGCATTCACTTAACAAATGTTATGCCTTGTTAAAAATGCTGTGCTCCCTTCTGCCTCCTGAGGCTTCCCATACTTGCTTGTTTACCTTGTGTGTTTCCAGTGGCTTTGGCCTGCTACTGCTATAATCTAAATGTTGCCCTTCTGGGGATGAATCAGTGCTGTTTCAGATGAGCGAGCACTGGATTGACTGCCAGCTGTTGCAGGAAGCAGCCGAGCATTGGTAATGCTACAGAAGGCAATCAGGCAAAGAAAACAACAATTAGACAAGCAAAAATAACAATTCTCCCTTCAAATTCTACATTGTTGCAGTTTGTGTGGGGCTAGGGTGAGGTGAGGCACTTCCTTCCAAATGAAATACATGCAGATTCCCTAAACTCATTTATTTATTTATTTATTTAGTGTGTCTTGTGAGTGCTTGCTGTTTCTTACAGCTCAGCTGTTATGTTTTAATGTCCTTCCTGTTCTTTTCCAGTGTGGACTTTGTGAAGTGGTCCTCCCAAGGAATGCTGAGGATGAGCCCAGATGCAATGAATGCTCTTTTCAAACCTACAATTGACCAGATTGTTCAGCACCTTAGTACGTATCTGCGTGTAATTCCGCTTTCTGACTGAGCTGAAATTGAAGCTTTGCTTACCTGTTTCAAACCAGTAACTGGAATTAAAGTCAAACTACCCCCCTACTATGCACCAAATGTGAGCAAGGAATTTAGTTCTGAAACTTGTAGTTCTCTGCAAAGTAGTTAGGACAATAATAAAAGTAAGGGACGTCACCTTAACACGTGTTCCTACCTGGTTCTAGTACTATTTACTGAGTGTGATTCAGTCCTGGTACTGCCTAAGCTTCAATTATTTCTGTACTTCCAGGGCTGTAAGCAGTCAGAAGACTGAAATGCACTGACTCACCCAGATCCTGCTTTTCTTTTCCCTGTTTCAGGCAACAGCTAAATAATGCCAGAGATATAACTAGTTTCTCATTGTTCCTGTTATTAAGAGCTCTAGTTCATTTCTCCTCAGTGGAAGGACTTACAAAGTCACATTTGTTTATGACTGTCCAAATCACTGACATCTCTAAAACACAAATAAGAAATGATGCATCATGGTAAAAGTACTTCCAGGCATGGCTTAAGCAGCACTGAATTTATTCATCCAGTAATGGGAAGTGACATAGGCTTATTGGGAAATTTATTCTTTAAAGTCTTCCTGGTGGAAGATTGGATTTGTATCAAGTAGAGTGTAATATACGTACTGAGTGAAGTATTTCTGTTCTACACATTACAAAGCCCTAATGGAATTGTATTTGGAGTGGAATATCCAGCTTTACTCACTATATGTGAGGAATTATTAGATAAATTTTGAGAGGTCACAACTTAACTAGTACAGAACAGCTTATATGTGAGCAGGGAGGTAGAAATCTAGAGTTACAATAGCTGTGACAGATACCTCGGTCATGCTGCCTCATTTATTTGAACTAAGGGTGAGGTAACAACTGAACTGTATGATTTTCTTGAACGTAGGGGATGTGGGCTTAAGCTAAGAAGTAACATCTGTAAAAATGTAAGGAGGTATTATTTTGCAGATGGTACATATTGTGGTTAAGATGTTAGGGTCAGAAATAATAAGTAAATTTAAAATGGGGTGACTTATCTGGAATGCAGTGGAGTATGTGAATAGGTTAGGTTTGGGACTATCTCGCTGACATTTGAAATGGCAAGATGATATCTGTTTCCCTACAACCCATAATGTTACCAGCAGGACTTCTTTGCAAGAAATCCATGTCTCCCTTTACCGGTAGAAGCTAAATAAAAATTCTGTTTTAAGTGCCACTCAGAAATATTGCTTGCTTTGAGGTAAGTTTCCACTCACAGTGAAGTGGAGTACAGAAGAGACTGCATGCTGAGGATGGCAGCGTGGGCATAGATGTGGCAGTTTCAGACCTTGTGCATGTGCATGGGACATTCAGTGCAGTCAGACGTTAGGAGTTTCACCTGCATTGCCTTGTCACAGTGGATTTTTCCCCTATTGAATAGGCTCTGTTTCTGTTTAGGTGATGTGTTTGATAAGCCAGAAGTGACCAATGTCAAGTTTCTGTTCCTGGTGGGTGGCTTCGCTGAATCCCCCTTACTCCAACAAGCTGTCCAGAGCGCTTTTGGTTCGAGATGTCGAGTCATCATTCCTCAGGATGTGGGGCTCACTATCCTCAAAGGAGCTGTTCTCTTTGGTCTAGACCCTGCTGTCATCAAAGTGCGGCGTTCACCTCTCACCTACGGTGTGGGTGTGCTCAATCGGTTTGTGGAAGGGAAGCATCCACCAGAGAAGCTTCTCATCAAAGATGGCACACGCTGGTGCACTGATGTCTTTGACAAATTTATCTCAGCCGACCAATCTGTAGCCCTTGGAGAAACTGTGACACGCAGTTACACACCTGCCAAACCTTCTCAGTTAGTAATAGTGATCAATATCTATAGCTCAGAACAAGATAATGTCAGCTTCATCACCGAATCTGGAGTGAAAAAATGTGGCACCCTTCGCTTGGATCTCACAGGAACTGATGCTTCAGTGCCAAGCCGGCGGGAGATCAAAACACTAATGCAGTTTGGGGACACTGAAATCAAAGCCATGGCCATTGATGTTGCCACCTCTAAAAGTGTCAAAGTTGGTATTGATTTCTTAAACTATTAACAGCCCATTTTCCCCACCACAGCCTGTTTGTGAGACTGATCTTCCACTATTCCATTTTTTGACTTTCATATATCATGTAATCAACTTGAATTTCAGCAGGCTATATGAGAACAGCTAGTAAGGTGGGGTATGTCATTATTTGTGCCCTTTGACCAAAGACTGGATTTTGAAAGACCCTTAAAAAGTGTTGGGAGCAAAAGTTCCAGAGGTAGTAAAAGTTCCCAAGTTACTCAAGCATGCTTAAAGATCTACCTTTATTAAGTAAATACTGATTATTGTTGGGTCCTGATGATTAGTTAAAAAGATATAAAATTGTAATCTCTTTGCCGCTTTCTTCTTCCTCGTCATCCCAAGAAAAACTCACTAACTCCCGTGGTTGTTGTAGTGGGGCGTATCTGTGTGGGCTATCTGTTTATACAGCACTATCCTCTGGCAATGGGAACAAATTAGTAGTCTGTAGTAGTCTATAGTGTTCTTTTGATTTTGCCCTGTGCTTTCAAAATTTTAAGTGCTGAAAATCAATGACTTAAATGGGAACTGATTTTCTTAAATTCTGAGATCCCACTGAAAGGAAAATCCTCAGAAATCCTTAAAATTAGATTTAGGAAATATATGTATATATAAGGAGCCTAATATTGATTGCTCCAGTTTGAAAACAAGGCCTTTATTGTCAAAGCCCTCAGAACTAGCTGTTGAATTAAATAGCTAGTGTTACCCTCATTATACTTTGGAAAATTGTTAAGAACCAAGCTATTTCCCTTTTGGGGTCTTCTAAACTTATTTTTATTAGTGTCCATCTGAAATCATAGAATCAAAGAATAGTTGAGGTTGGAGGAGACATCCATTGTCTGGTCCAACTTCTCAGCTCTCAGCATTGACAGCTGGAGCAGGATGGATGCTCTGTCCAGTTTTGAGTATCTCCAAAGGTGGAGGTGCCTAAATTTCTCTGGGCAACCTGTTCCAGTATTTGACAACCCTCAGTGCAAAAAAAGCTTTTTCTTAGTTTAAAAGGAATTTCTTGAGTTTCAATTTGTGACCATTGCCTCTTGTTCCTTCACTGAATACCTTTGAAAAGTCTGGCGCCATCTTCTTTATTGTCTTCTCTAAGGCATTTATACACATTCCTAGCATCCAGTCTTGGCTCTCTCAGCATCTCCTCACATGACAGATACCCCAATCCCTTAGTCATTTTCATGACCCTTTGCTGTACTCAGTGCACTACATCCCTGTATCTCAGAACCGCACCTGCATTCCAGATGTGTCTCACCAGGGCTGAATAAAGGGAAATAATCACTTTCCTTGACCTGCTAGCAATGCTTTTCCCAACGTACCCCAGGAGGCTGTTGGCATTCTCTGTTGCAAGGGCACATTGCTGGCTCACGCTTAACTTTGTGTCTGCCCAGCCCCTGAGGTCTTCTGCCAAGCTGCTTCCCAGCCGGTTGGCCCCAGCGTATAGTGGTGCATGTGGCTGCTCCTCCCCAGGTGCAGGGCTTTGCACTTCCCTTTGTTGAACTTTATGAGGTTCCTGTCTGCCCAGTTCTCCAGCCTGTCGAGGTCTCACTGACCCATCTGGTTTATCAGGCATTTCTCCAAATGATTGTATTTATTTCTTGTTAATCCCTGTGTAAAGATTTGGAAGTAAAATTAGATGATGGCTGTCCAGGAAGATTTAAAGAACTTAAAACAGAGAAAATGTCCAGATCAAAAGTACTGTAATATATTTTGAGTAGCAAACATTTTAATTAAGTAAAATATGTTTCTGGGTTGAGTTGGATGGCCAGTAAAGTGGAAGGCAGAAGCCAAGAGAATGAAACTACAAATAGCATTAAATAAAGCATTCCTTATTGCTATGAGCACACAGCTCTAACGCAGGTGAAATACAATGATGGTCATGGTAGCATCTTGTTTTCCAAATAATAACTTTCTGGAAATGTTTTCTTAAGCATGTTCACCTGGAAAATTTCCTCTGCTACTGGAACAGTTTTTATTTTGTAAAATGCTACAGGTGGATAACTTCTGAAACCTACAGTCTATATATGCCATGAACTTCTGATTCAAATCCTAATCCGACTCCAAGTTGGCAAACTGATACTAACCCGTAGAATCATCCTAAAATACTGATGCTTTCAGAGCATTTATACAGAGCTGCTTGCTTACCTGCTGGAATTCATTACATTTTTGAAACTTTGCAATGTTAATTGTTGAACTAAGCCTTCATTTTTAGTAAGTTAAGCATGAGTTAAATCCATTACTGATACTTTTGGGAAATGAAAGCTTTCTTACCAATCATTTCACTAATTTACGTTCTAATCCTGCACTTAAGCTTTCTGTGTTTAGCCTGGAGTTTTGCCACAGTACAGAGCTGCAGAACTGGTCTACTGCATTTTGCCATTACGTTTTTTGTGTCTCCTGCAGAATTCTCTAGTTGAATGTGAAATCTGTTCTGCATTCAGCTTTAAAAAAAAAAAAAAAGGACTATGGAGAATGCTAGTCACAGTATCCGGCTGGTTACTTTCTATAATTACAAAGTGTGCTTGCTAGCACTCAGTTTCCTGCTGCCTGCTAAATGCTTTAAAAGCTAAATACTGGGATTTTTTGTGTGTTGCTTTCCATGGTTTACAAACAAGAGAAACTTTAAGATGAGTTATGAACAATATAATTTTATGTATATACAATATTTAAATATTGTACAGACTCTTTCTTTCTACAGTGCTATTTTCTTGTATAAAAATGCTCTTCGCCTCTGTTGATTTCATTCAGCTGATAATTTTAAATAACATAGTTTCTCAATCAGCTTCTGTAATTATAGGCTTTTAAAGATGGTAAGATATGAAATGTAAAAGGCTGATCTTATAATAATAGGAAAGAAATGTTGGTGTGTCAGAGAATACAACATTCTTCCTGCAACGCAAATCATACCAGTTAAGCATATTACACAGATGCACTAGTATGTTGCTGGGATTTTCATTTCTTTGTTTCAGATGGTGACCATTCTGTCTCCAACAGTTCATCATAATAATGGATGAATCCTCCTGTAAAACCAAGTTAAAATTAGATTGTATGATCTGGATATACAGCTTCCTTACTAGATTTTGGGGTTTTATTAAGGAACTTCTCTAGACAAAACTACCTTCCCAAGACAGGCAACACTGATTTATTGTAGCTGCACTAAGACCCAGTCTCTGTCTACCACTACCTTTTAAAGACAAAATTCTTAAAGAAAAGCAGGCTTTGGTGTCTTTGCATCCGGTGTTAAACGGAACCAGTCCAATTCTGCACAGATTTGTTTCTGGTGGCCTTAAATTAACACAGAATTTTGTCTAATAAATGGCTGCGACCTCCCCTTCTGCCCCCTGAAGAGGAGGCGAACTGCAAGATCAGGTGGCCCATGATTTTGTGCTGTTTTCAGCCCACCTGCAGGGAATGCTAAGGGTAGTTTCTGCAGCTTTTCTGAAGCATAGTTTCCTGCACAGTAGTGATTCTCTGCCCTTCCTTATTCACCCTTTGTAAGATTCCATCTGGATCCAAGCAGGAGTTTGTTGCTGAAATGACTCTACTGTAACCGTAAAATATGAAGCTTGCATATTTTTGCACTTCATTCCGTCTGAGAGCACAATCAAGCTTATCCTCGCAGAGCACTGAACTACTGAACAAACTCCCAGCTGTCCTTGTTGCCCTCTTTAAATCTAAGAATGGAAAATTAGCTTGTCTCTCTAAGGAATTAGAATTGTGAGTAGAATATTATGCTGTGGTTTGTAGTCTATAACCCATTTAAACAACTTTACATTGTAAGTGGCATGTGGATGCCCATTTTGATAAAGGATGCTAGGCTGTAAAATTAATATGAAATTTATTAGGAAGTGAGTTATTTTTAGAATAGTGTTTCTGATAGTTTTGCAGGAGATTCCCTGCAGAGCATTTTTTTGGTAGGGGTTTCAGATGACATTGTGCGACTTAATGTTGAAAAGACAAAGCCTGCTATCCTTAGGGAAAGCAGAAAGCCTTGGCAGAAGTTTTGCTCTAAGCAGCAACTTGCAAGTTTGGGTCCAAGTTACTTAACTCTAGGCTGAAAGTTAGCAGCTAATTGTGATAGAATGATTAATTGTGCTAGAATATGATAAATGTGCGGTGATGGTTAGGACAGTTTACATTGGTATGAATATACCAATATTTATATACAGGAGTTTTAATGCATTATTATGAGAAGGCTAATTATATATTGCAGAGATTTAATCGCCAAGATAAGCTGCATATTTATGATATGAAGTGGCTTAAGCGGATGAATAGTATAAAAGTTGTTGGGCATAACGTCACAGTACTCACCTGCTTGAAATAGTCTTAAACTATATTATAAAACCAACCATTGTGGTCTTGTTCACCTCTGTGCAAGATAAATTCAGATTTCACTGATGTTTGGAGCTGTTCACAACTTGTCTGGATTGTATCTTGAGTGTTCTTGTGTCTTCAACCATGTCAAATAAAATACCGTAAAACTATTTTTTTTTTCTTTTTGGGTGTTACTGTTTTTACGAAAATGACTATAAAAAGAAACCTAATTTATTTTGAAAGTGAAAAAGGTCAAGTGGTTATACGTGCATTTGGATACTCCCTTGTGTGCGTAACCGAGCAAAAGTGACATCAACTGTACGTGCTGCTTATCAGATTTCTTCAACCTTTTCGATGTGTGGACACCTGGAGTCTTTGCCAAGGGCTTGCAGGCCCCTGTGCAGCACACACAACTCTTCCACAAGCGGCTGCTCCATTTGTAGTTCCCTCGTGTACTTTCTAGGGGCACTCCATATGTGCCCGAGGTCGGAGTCCACTGCTGGGGATTACTCAGCTTCCACCAAAGTTGGTGTAGCTCTGAGTAGGTCATTTGTTGGAGTTAGGACAGAAAGACTTCGGGCAATACCAAAAGCAGATTAGGTATTTTCTGTAATGATGCTTTAAGAGAGCTGGGAAATTGAATATAAAAATTGATATATCAGAGAGGACTGTCATCTCTTAGGCCTTGCCAAAGGCTGGTTTACTGCTAAAATTGTATTATCAGGCCAGTAAGCTGGCCAATAACCAGGAATATTTGTGTGAGAGGGTACATCTTAACTCTGGGTTTCTAGATCTAAGAGTGTTTAGTAAGGTCCAGCTGCACTGAAAAAACCCTTCTATAACGTTTTTTGTAATATATTTTTCTGCTAACTGTTGCAGGCCACGTCCCTCTAAAATTTGGCAGTGTTGGCGCTAGCTATGGAGATGATGCAGCGGGTATGTGACTTTAGTCTACAATGCTGCTCGGGCACAAAGATGCAGAGAATGAACTGAGATGCATAGCAGCCACTACACACCGACTTCCACCTATTTGCTGCAATGAAGATGTTTTACAAGTGCTTTATGACTATAATTATAAACACCATCCTAATAGGCTAGGTACTGTATTTAACTTGTAATGAACTTGATTTCAGCTAAACATTCAATTAATGTTACTAGTACAATGGGAAATATAATTACAGTCTTCAGGGACACATTAAGAACCAAATTTTGCTTTCAGTGTTGTAACGCATTGCTCTGGTTCCCAGGGGAGTTTCAGGTATGTGTACTCACTGGCAGAATTTGGCCCTTTCACTGGACTTTTCTAAATCTTAAGGTTTTCTTATATGAATGTGTTTAAATTTACAGCCTCATCTTTATAGGAAGGAGTTTGTCTAAATCCTTCATTGGTTCTACTAAGATCACATAAATCTTTACTGAAATTTCCAGAGGGTGTTTTCCTGCTAATAGCCATGGAATAAAACAACTCATAAAACAACCTCCATGAGAGCAGTGTCCAACTTCCCCAGAGAGATTCTCTCCTTCCAGTTTCCAGTCAGCTGCATTAAACGCCACCCCAACATCTGTCAGTGGGTTCAGAGTCCTCTTAGTGCACGAGCTGCCTGATTTTCAAGAGATGCAGCTTGGATAGAGTGGTGAGAACTGCAGATGCTTTGTGTAACTGGGATTCAGGCCCGTTACTCGCCGATCTCATTAGATACTGATGTTGGAAAACTTGTACTTACTTTTTTTAGGAATAAATTCTGTGTTACTAGTTCTCATTTATTCCTTGCTGTGTTCTGATGCACAGAAACATTTTTGTGGTGGGATCGTTGTAGAGCGACAACAGGGTATTGGGGGGGGGAGGGGGCAGAATTTTGTGCTTTTGTGCTTCCAATTAGAGATCTGAAAGTGGGTATTCAAACAAAGCAAGAAGTTTGCACTGTAACCTGTGCAGTTCCACAGATGCAAAGAGCAATTTCTTGCCGAACGAGCTCTCCTGTGCCATCCTGAAAATGCATCAGGAGTGCTGACTAGCCTCTGGGGAGGTGAAGATGTTCGTGGTGTACAAATCCGTGACAATTCTGTTTTCATACCTGTGACTTAACACGTGGCTGTGCTCATGGATATGCCTAGTTTAAACATGTGAACAGCTTCATTGACTTCATTAGCCACCTGCTCAGAAATCTGGCCCAAATTTTGCTACACTGCTGGACTGATGTACACCGGCAATGCAGGAAACGTATTCCTCAGGTCTAGGAAAAGCTAAATACAGAAGCTCTGTGACAGCACTATTTGTTTTTCTAACGTACAAGGCAGCTTTAAAAAGTGAGTCTGTATCTGAGAGTTGAATGAAACCCATTCTACCTTGATAACCTTTCACTGCTATAAAATATTCCTTAGTTAGAGCTTTCAATTTTGTCACTATTCCTTTTCTTCCTGGATTGCCTCATGCACCCCTTCCAAGCAGCCAGCACCAGCGTTTGAACGCAACAGCTATTTTAAGAGCACACAGCTTACAAACTGGCACTCGGAAACAGGATGTCACCTGTGTCCTGGTGAAACAGGCAGCCGGGAGGCAATTTCCTACGTGTGAATTTTGACAGTGCAGTGGAAATGACAGGAACCTTTACGCGAGGGAGCCTTTCTACTGTTTAGGGACTGTTTCAGATCTCATTAAATTCAATAGAAAGGTTCATACTGACTTCAGGGGAGCTTTGAGTCTGGCTGTTAGCCAAGCCCTCAAATCCTTTGTCGCCGAAGAAATACACATTCAAAAGTAAATAGATTTTGAGGAGCTAGCTGGATTAAAAAAAGTAGGATTATCTCAGCATCACTAAAGTGTATATCAAAAGCAGCTGAGCACATACCTCACTGATACAAAGGGACTAAGTGCAGTATAGTAAGTTAGTCTGTTAACTGCAAACACTTTTCTGCTAACCAAGAAATTCTGCACCTTCTTTGCTTAACATACAGTTGTGTAGGTGCTGCCTATAATTTTGAAGTAGTATCTATTTTCTCATTTTTCAGGGCCTGTAATAACAGGGAGAAGTTTACTAGATGCTACATCCCAGGAGCACGGGCTTTGTGCCCAGAGCAGAAGTCATCGAACTAGGACATGGTGTTTGCTACCGTGTGATGGCAAAAAAATCACTTTAAGGACTTAGTAGATTGCAGCCGCTATGATCCTTCTGTCAGTGTCCACAGGTGTGCTTATATAAACATGGAGGAATGCAAAATTCAATGTAAGCTTACTCTGGGAATATTGTGTGCTGCAGCAGAGCCAACAAGTAAAATGAGGACAATACCCAGATTAAGTGTAAGGAGACCAAAAGACTTGGCTGAAGGGGTGTGTAACCAGGATTTGGATGCAGGAGGACAGAGGCGTTGGTGTGCTCTGACAGTACCTGAAGATCAGGGGAGGTTTCAAAGTAGAAAGGAGTGGTGAGACTGGCAGCTGTGAGTGCTAGAGTTTGCTAAACCCTAGTAATCTATGGAGTTAGAAAGGTGGCTCTCCCCTTCCTAAGGACAATGAGGATTATTTCCTTCCCTCTGAGGAATAAGCTCTGTGCTTCTAGTAAGAACTTCCGTCTGCCATCAGCTGATAAGAGCGGACACCAGACTGAACATATCCTCTTCCTTTGCAGTACAAAGCACAACCTCAGTGCTGACCTGCAGCTTTCCCCACACAAGCACGCTGCATGCCGTCCCATGTGCCATCCCTGCGTATTTGCTAACACGTACCAAGGTTGTGGTTAAAGCACTGCAGTGTAATGTATTGTTCACAGAGCTTTTACTTTTCATCTAGTGACAATCATAATGGATCTATTTTCTCAACCTGTTCTGTGCCCCCCTCCTCCTNCTCCTCAAAATGAGTGAAGGAAGTTAACCATGAGCAGAGCTGAATCCAGCAGAAGAGATGTTGGTCCTGCATGACATCTGCAGGGATTCCTGTATTTTAAGTGTGTTTTTCCATGAACATTACAGCATCTTCCTTCAGATAATTTTCTCCCTGTGTTCCTTGTGTAAGCAGAGGTCCCAGATGCAGTAGTGTCTGCAGGGTGCTGGGAGTGCACAGCTAGCTGCCTTGGCCATGAAAAAGTCCTTAGCAAGTAGTACATAGGTGGGCAGGAGAACAGATATTTTGTCAGCTCAGGGAAACAAGCTCAGCATTTAAGTCTGATAATTGTGTAAAAGGCATTTGAAGAATCAGGTAACATGATTGAGGGTGTTGAAAAACACATTTAAATTAATTTTGTAGTTATTTTGTTTTGCCTTAGGGGTGAGACATACGAGATTGAAGATCAAAAAGTACCACACACTTGTCAAAGATGCTGCAGGACTGTGGGGATGTTGCTAAAATAAACTGATCACATCCCAGAGAAGCATTTATCATTTCTCTCCTTCAGAGTCAGGTAGTAGATATTATTAATTGTGGCTTTAGATTTTTCTCTTCTCTATCTCTGTAGACCCATCCAGGATTTTTGCTGACTGCAACTGCAGCTCTGTCAGAGCATTGCAGGAGTTGCTTGTACCTGGAAAGGACCTCAGACATCAACTATATCTCACCGTCCTGCTGCAAAACAGTATTAGTTCTGCCTAAGCTAGTCCCAAATTCTGTTTAATCTGGTTTTAAACCTTCTCATGCTCCAATGGTGCTACCTACCCAGGCAGTTTATTTGTGTTCTGCTGTCCTTACCTTTCTAAAGTTTTACATAATGTCAAATCTGACTCTCTGTGACTGTCCTACCCCTAGAGAACACGGGAACATTTCATCCTGTTCCTGCTCTGACAGCTTTTGACATAGCCGAAGACTAGTTTCATGCTTGCCCTGAGTCTAGTTCTCTAATTAAACCCCAGGTCTTTCAATGATGTTTTGTAGACCCATGATCTCTTTCTACGGCTCTGTTGGCAGCTTTGAGGATTAGACAGTGGATGCTGGTTTCTTGCAGATAAACATCTTGTTACTGGAAAGATATTTCAAAAATGGATCTGAAGAAGTCATTCATTGTGTATACATATGCAGGACTCGTGTCATGCACATCCCAGTATGAAATGGAAAGCCCTGGTGAAACATCTACAGACAATGAAATGTGATGTAAGTAGTTGAGGCACGTTGTGCTTTTGATTTTTTGCAAACATTGATTAAAGGCCTTGTGTGCAATCTGAGGGGTGCGTGTTTAAACCTCAGGAGCTTGTTACAGTAGTTAATATTATATTAGCTGGGTGTGTTTTTGATAAATTGCACTCATGAGGTAACCACAAATCATGGTTATGAAAGATACTACGAGTTTTGCCCTCATTTTGTTTTCAGAATTTGCATTGTGAAAGCATTTTCCTTGACCCCCCTATACTGTGGAAGTTGTGGTAAACAACTTGTGCTTTACTGATCTGACATGTGCTGAGCTTTTACTTGAATAATACTGCGATGAAAAACTTCAAAGAGAGTGAGAAATCTCTACCTTCCTGAACAACTTGCCGGGGAAGTTTAGGAAGGATACATTGAGCTTTTAACTATGAATTTAAAATGCAATAAAATAACTGCAGAAAACTGGACTCCACTCTGAGCTTAAAAACTAATTTCATCTGGTAGTCACCCCTACTTCTGACTAGATGTTAGCACCTCTGGTCTTTAAGTCTCCTTTACACACTCCCTGTCATTAAGATCCCTGGCAGTTCTTACGTGTCTGTTACAGGATATACCATGGAAAATGAGGATCTAAATGGAGACTGTTGGAAGACTGTGCTTTCAACTTCGACACTTAATTGCTATTTTACTCAGGGTTGATGGATGTGGAAGAATCACATGATCTCCTGGCAGATTCCCAATGCTCCATCACCTAAACCTATGTGACTGATATGATGCCAACAATGGATGGTAAGCTCTATGTAGCACTATTTCCTCTCTGCTTAACTGAGGGAGAAAGCAGAATTGCTGGAAGCAGTAAAACAGCTCACTGTAGTGCAAAAGCTGTAATACAAGATTTGTTTCATCTACCCTATTCTACTCCTCCACAAAGGTGAAATGAAGCATTTTTCACATTGTCTCCATACCCAAAAGCCATCACATGAACAAATCAGATTATGGGATTGGTATGAGGCTCTCGGTGTGCCCAGAGAATGCCAAAAGATCTGCCCTATAGATATGCGTGGTCTGCAAATGGCCTGGTTAGGAGTCACAGAAGAGGTGGACCTGTTTCAGATACCAAAGCAGAGCAGAAACAACTGGTGAAACTCCCCAAATGTATTGAACCCTTCTGACGGCTTTTTGTGTGTTAAGTTATATTCATCTTCCCAGAGTACTATTAGCATATTCACGTACATTTAAATAATTAATTTTCTTGTTATACGCCAACTCTTAATTTTTGGTTCTTTCAAAATTATTGAAATCTGTGACAAGAGGTAGTGATACGAGGAATGGTTTGGTTTCTGGTTTGTTAATCAATTCCATAATATCTCATTCTTCA
The DNA here is from genome assembly GCA_013400195.1 of Aramus guarauna. NCBI lineage: Eukaryota > Metazoa > Chordata > Aves > Gruiformes > Aramidae > Aramus > Aramus guarauna. The sequence continues at coordinate 876,637 of VXBL01009334.1, forward strand.
CAATTGCTTTATTTAATAGCACCAATTTCTGCTTTCAGGTCTTGACTTCCCTGTTAAGCATTTAAGTTTCAGAATTTTTTTTAATCTTTTAACCTTTATCCCTTTGAAATTTTTTTTTCCTCAGCCTATAATTTATTATACAGTCTCCTGTCAGAGGAGGAGGTAGACTAGGTGATTTTTACTGTATTGCAAATTATAATTATTATCGTTATTTGCATTAGTAATGGATTCATTCTTATCACTGAAAACAATTCCATTATCTGATCAGACAGTTATCTTCATACTGTCCGTGATCATATATTTTCATTAGGCACCTCTTTCTCTGTGGGTCAAAAGGAGAATTATGCTTTAGTGCAGCCACTTTTCTCTTCACTTTTAACATTTTCCTCAGTTAAAAAGAAATTGTTAATCCCCTACAATCATCCTTTGCAACAAAAATATGCTCTTTTCTACTGCCGTGTGGCCATCCCTTCAGACCAAGCAAGGAATGGCACATCGCTGCTACCAACTGCCCTTCCATGTCCTTTCTGTTGCAGCCACCGGGAGAGGGTTTGTAATTCAAGTTCAGTGGGAGGAACTGAGAGGCTGATATTCATGACGTGGCAAAGACATTTTGACTCCTTTTTGAATTAAAGCAAAGGCTTAAGGATCTACGATCTCTCTTTAATGAGGTGGAGAAACCTCCTTTCCCAAACTCTCCCTCCCCGCGTTCTGTGAGAGATGTGAATTTGGAGATGGATGATTGCAGAGTCCGGGTGCAGAGGGAGCAAACACATCCTCCTTTCCGACTCCCTGCTGAATTTACTGTGCCTCTGCAGGGGTCAGATGGCACTGGTTTCCAAACTGCAAGCAAAGGGGAGGTGAGAAAGGTCTGGAGAGAGGTGTGAGGTCAGACCACAGACCTTCCTGAGGGATGGACAGCAGCCTTTGGCGAGAGCTGGAGGTAGCAGAGAACCTCCTTCATGATCCCCTCTTGTTGATTTTTATTCTCTCATCAAACAAGAGATGGTTGGTGTTTGAGTAAGGAATTAAGGACAGTAAGGAAAGGCTTGGCAGTCTAAAACAAGAGTTTGGGGTTATTTTTGAAGCAGCTCCTTTGGAAGTTTCTGTAGCCTGACTCAGGCTGTGGTCAGCAAACACACTGTGGGGTGTTCAGAGAAGGGGGGGATGGCTTCTGCTCTTCCATCATCTCAGGCAAGACATACATCTGTTCATGATGTGTTTTGCATCCCATGTAATTAAGATGATGACTATATTCCTGCTCCATGAAGAACCTCTTCTGAGCGAGACATGGTACCGCTCTCGTGGGAGACCTCACCTTCCAGGGAGGATAATCAGCACTCCCAGAGGAATCCAAACTGTGGCACTGCAAACCCCAAACTGAGGCACCAGTATTGTTCATTGTTGTTATTTTTAATGAGATCAAATGAGATTTATGTTTATCTAAAATTACATGTGAAATTATAATAATGCAAATTATTATAGAAAAAAGTGCATTGCTTTGCAGGTTTAGATCTGCTTCCCCTCCCCCTTCACCTCTCTAATTGTTTTGATGTGAAGCAATTATCCACTTAATGCAATTAAAGGTAAAATTTTTCATGGGATATGTACCACAACAATAATTACATGGGCCATAGCACAAAGAGGGACTTGAATGCAACTTTTGTCTTTGGGTCTCACATAATATATGTTTTCAATATGCTAGGAAGTGTAGTAGCCACTCAATTGTTATTGTGTAATTGAATACAACATTTAGACTAATTTAAAGAGTACTTTGCTTCTTGTTTCTGTTTGTGTACAGGCACAGTTTAGACTAAGTGGCATGTAGGCCACTATTAGTGTTTTTTCATTTAGGGCTGTGGGAGGATCACACTGACCTTCTCCTTTCTTCCTCTGTCCCCTACTGAAGCCTTCTGTTTTGACCGATTAAAAATGCTGATACATTTAACCTTTCATTGCCTTCAAATTTGAGACGGTTTGCAGAGAAAAAAAATGGGTATCTGAACTTACGATATTTTTTTTTCCAAAAGACAGTATTTTCTTCGAGTAAATACCTCTTTTGTCAAAGAAAATGCTTCCACTTTTTAAAAGTAAAAAGACGTCAACAAGTTTAGCCTTGTTTTTCCACAATTAAATGCAATCGTACAGACGATATATTTCTGAAGTATGAGGGTGTAGCAAAATACCTTGTGATTTACACTCAAATTAAGAACAAAATAGCCTTCAGGCATAATATTATAAAATTCCTATTTGCAACCTCTGAGGACACATCCTGGAAAAGGTATGGAAATAAATATGCGTACACAAACACTGTCAGCTGTGGCTAGGTGATGAAAGCTCTAGTATGACAAACTCGATTAAAAAAACCTCAAGAGGTTCAGGAAGGAGAATTCGTCAATGCCAAATTAAGATACGCTCAAATATTTCTTGAAAGATAAAACCTCATTATCCTACTGATTTATGGAGCAAAGTAATGACTATAGACAGCATTGTCTAAAGACAACAATGAGCACTGCTATATCTCAGTAATAATTAGAGTCACATGAAATCTTCAATTTTTTCTGATTGTTCTCAGATGATTTGTAATATAGGAGAGAAATACATTGCACATGGCAATCTAAAATGTAATGAAAATACGTGCCCCAAGTTGCTCCCATATTTAAAATCCTGATTGCAATGCTGCCCACCAACAAAATAATAGTAATTTCTGACAGGAATTATAAAACCTAAACTACAGCACAAAGCGTCGTTCACCAAATTACTCATTCCATATCCACAATTACAGCCCATTTGTTTTCTTATGCGGATAACAAAAGATACATTTTAAGATCTGTGCCGTGCTACTCTTCCTTTAATAAATAAAGTGAGCTTTTCTAAAGCTACAAAAAGATGCAGATAAAAATCAAAACATTTCTACATTTAAAGATTCAATCAACAACTTGCCATGAATGGTGTGATATTAAAGTTTAAAAAAATAATCAATTTGGCGTGTATTTTTGAACATGATTTGTCACAAATAGCATTCCCAATAGATAAGAATGATTATATGGTAAAGAGCGTAATTTATATATCTCAAGCACTATGCTTTTGTCACCGCCATCGTTAAGGAATTTGACACGTTTGCAGGAGAACAATATATGTCAACTGAAATATATACCAATTAGCCATAAATGGGACACTGAAATGAATGATGCATGTGCATGCTATACTTACAAGTAATAACATGTGGTTTAAAGTCGCTTACGTTTTCAAACAAGAATTCTTTTTATGTTGTCATTTAAAAAATCTAATATTTCAAAAGGTCAGGAATAAATAGCACCATTAGCATTAAAAGCTAGCTAAAGGGAAAGTAATTTGTTGTTCATTTAACATTGCATTTTATGTAATAGCTTTGTAAAGTGTTCGGGGGGGGGAGAGATTTTACTCTGCTAAAACAAGATGACGGCAGCTCCAGTTCATTATTAAAAGGAGATTTTTTATTATGCTATTGTCAACTTTAAAGTCTTGATTCTGTTAGGTGTTTGTTAAAATTACATGGGCTGCTGAAGTGGCTATGGCAAAGGATAATGCAGAGAATATCATGACTGTCAAAACAATTGTGTAGGCAAGAATCTGCTTATACTAAGGTAAAGGAACAAAAGACAAAGGAGAAACTCTTCTGCAGTGTTAGGAAGTTAATAGCCCTGTTGAGGTTTCCTCAGCAGGAGGTAGTGAGATCAGGAAGCCAAATTCTAGAAGAGACAAATAGTCAAGGCAGAAGGAAGCAGGCGATGTCAAACGGATGCGGGGTACGTGGAAACCCAACGTCAGATGCCAACTCCCATGTCTATGGATATGTGTGCTCTGGGTAAACCTGGAACTATTTATCTCCCTGGAGAGGGGATGTGTGTTCCTCCTTGGACTGGATGGCACGAATGAAGTGTGAAAGCGTGTAGAGTCCTGCGGCTGGATCCTCTGCCTCCTGCATGGCTGCGGGCGTGCAGCTGCGGAGAGCCAAGAAACCCTTTGCAGGAGCAACCCAAAACTGGGCTTACTGCAGCCTGATGCAGGACAAACAATTCACCTCCTTGAAATTCTTAGGCCTTACCCTCTTATTCTACCACTCTAAGGTTGACCGTGGATGGGAAAAACTGGAGCCAAAATAAGCATTAGCCTGTACCCCTCATGGACAGCATAGGCTGGGAAGAAAACCTACAAAGGAAACTTCTCTGCTGTGCACTTGCTGCTGCCACCAGGAGCTGCACAGAGAGGGAAGCAATTCAATGAGGGGAAGATACGAGTGGTATCATCAGGGTGAAAAATATTTGGTTCTCCCTCGTGAGAGAAGCTGGACAAGACATTGGCTTAGCATTTTAACACCCCACACGTCTGTGACAGCATAGCAAAGCATGTCCCCTTTATTCTCCGTTATCCTCCCTAGGGCAAGGTTTCAGGGACTGAGATGACAGATCCTCCAGATCAAAATTTGATACATACTGTGCTCCTGGAGCAGCACAATTGGGCAGTGCCTTTTACTCTGGGCAAGAAGCACAAGTGCAATTTAGAAGGTTTTTAAACTTAAAAGCCAGCCTGCACATATCTGACTGAAACTGAAATTGCTAGGGGATATTCTCTTCAGTTGGGGTAAACCAAGGAACAGTTTGGTTTTCAGACAAGGAACTTATTCCAGCTCTGAGCATGCCCATAAGTTGCCAATTTTCAGTGCTGATGGTTCTTTTTCTACTCTTTCCAGCCCCCTCTCCCTCCCATCACCCTGCAAGAGCTGGCAGAATGCACTGAATTAATTAAACTGCTTTTTCTTCTGTATTAGAAGTACTCCAACACAGAATAAATTGGTTTCAACCTCCACCACTGCAAGGGGAATCCAAAGCCTTGCTAGGGGATTGATGTCCTTCAGGACAAGACATTCTGGGAGGAAGAAAGGTCGTGCAGAGACGCAGATAGAGTAGAGCGCCTCAGTCTGGGGAACCTCAGGAGAAAGTGCTGAAGAGAAAACATCCCCAGGAGTGGTAGATCAGCAGTTCTGTGGGGTTTTTTCAGTGAGGATGAGGTTCCTCTGGCAGCAGAGGAGAAGCAGGCTGCTTCTCCAGCAGCAGGCTGAGGTAGCCAAGACAGCATTACGTAGGGACAGAGATGAATTTTCGAACTATCTACACTTCAGTTGGATGTGGTTATCAAAGAGCAGAGAAAGAAGTGACTCCTTGGTTACATTCTCTTGTTTGTGACTTAACTACTTCATCATCTGGCAGTTTGTTCAAGGCTGAGGGCCAGCATATGGGATTTCAGGACACTGTGGTGATTGTTGTGATTATAAGCACGTTGGTGAAACTTAACTAGCATTTGAAATTTGCTGTGCAGCTTTCTCAAATTAATTCTGTCCAGATCATGTGGTCCAAGCTTAGTTCAGCATTAACACACCAAAACACATTATCAGTTCTCCCTCATGTTCACTATTCTGTCTCTCACAGGTAATTAAAATTAAACGTCCAGCCTCATTTCGTAACCACTTACCCTCCTACCTCTGTTTCATCTTAATTTCACACTATTTCTGGGCTTAGACTTCAGTCTAAAATTATTTTGAAACAGGCTGTAATCAGGGAACTTTTCAACAGGCTTTGGCTCACTCACTGCTAAAGCTACTCTCAAAATTCTGTCTGTAGACAGGTTTCCACAGACACACACATCCCCTGCCCCAAACCAGCAAAAAACCCCCAACATCACCAGTATTATAACTGCAGTGACGGCAGACTCCAGTGTTTTACGCATGACTAGCTTTTATTGGTAGCAAGATTTTGGGCATCCGTATGTGCTGTTAGCAAGCAGTAAGAGTTTGCAGAACATCCTCCCTCACCGTCCCAGAACCACAGAAACGGAATCTGAAGAAAACAAAAATATACAAGTGCCTTGAGTTGTCAGGACTTGTTGAGATTATACAAGGGGATTTGCTTTAAAATAAGTCAATCTGATTTGTCATTTGACACAACTGAACATTACATACTTTCGGCTCCTAAGTCTGAAATGTTACTGCTGGGAAAAGTATTGATGGATTGTATTCATTCTGGTTGACTGCCTGCCTGCCTTTCCTTTTACCGTTTCTTTTTTTTTTTTTTTCNACTACGTAGATGATCACAACTACTTGTGCAAAGTGCATGAGTCATCAGAAGACTGACTTGCTGTTTACAGAAATGATGTTTCATCAGCAATGTGCTTTGTGCATAGGAACTACACCTGGACTTAGGTGCTCTGCTGAAAGGTAATGCTGCTGGGCTCTGATCATTGCAGTTTGCTTGAAACTGGTTCCATCTCCCATGTTCTCTTTTAAGTGATTGTATTTTAACTATGAATTTGTATATGCGTCTAAAACATATACTATACCTCCTCTTCTAGATACTCAATCATGAGGTGGATGAAATAACATAACTGATCAACTTATGAGTAGAATTGGATCAGTAAATCACACTTCTATCAGGTGAGCGTTCAAGCCTTATTCCATGAAGTCTACAGAAACCAGTTTTAGCCTATTTCCTTTGACTTTAGATTTAGCCTTTTAAGTGCAGCTTCCAAGTATTAACCTTGCTCATTGGAAGGGTAGGCTTATTGTCACCATTCTCTCTTGTCAGTCATGATCTCAGGGACCATCAGTATCCATGGAAAACTGGTTCCAGCTGACAGTGAGTCAGACATCCCAACACAAGCTCTGACACAGATAACCAGTTCTTGTGCACAGTAGGAGCTTGGCAAGAATGATGCTGATAATCCAAGCCAGTGCTGATTTTTTTACCCAAAGGGCCATACAGGATGTTTTCTCTTCTGAAGCCTGTAAATATTTTAAGTTTTTCTTTGAAGCTATTTAAGGAAAAGGGTTGAAGTAGTGAATTGAACTATGGATGAACGGTGTCTTGAAAGGAAGGAAATAGAAGGTTTTCTTGAGAGTCTTTGAATGCTTTAATTAGCTTTTCTTGTGAAAATGCTTTAACCCCTCATATAATTGTCACCTATCTTCCCAAGTAACTTTCAAAATTTTCACAATGGATATACTTACTCTTTTCCATTTTCTCCAGATTGTACTGTAATAGTTGCAGCTCCTAGTTCAGGAAAAGTTGGATTTAACCAATTGTTGTTCCAAAGAAATTTAACCTTTGTAACTGTTCCAATGTTAACTTCTGCGTCAATGAAGCTTGTATAAGCGTTGTCTGGTTGGAGGGTCCCCCTGTGAAAAATAACATTTAATGGATATGAGGCTTGCTGGCATTTAATATTAATTACCAGTCCCATCAACTGATTGGCTGTGGTAGCAAGTGTGTAGAAAAGTAGCAGAGACACAATATTTAGCTTATAATATGGTAACAACATTATTGCCAATTTTTCAACGTAAATCACCCCAAATCATTGTTTGTCAGAAGGAGAGCAGGTAGGCCCGATGTGCTGCACTCACACCTCACAATGAAGACCCAGTTACAGGACAATCCCTGTGGAGAAGGTAGAGCTTGCTCCCTGTTGCTTATGTAGGTGTGGGGGAGCTTGCACATAAATTAATTTTTCATCTAATGTTAATTAATTTGTATGATACAGATGTTGGATTTGTTTGGGATGGCTAAAAGGATTATCCACCAGCTGCTCAGCTTGGCTCACTAGCAGAGATTCCCACACTGCAGCACCGTGGCCGAGTCAAATGTGCATCTGCTCTTGGGTCACCATAGCTTATAATCTGGCTACTTATTTCATGTCGCATCGATATAGCAAACTGTAAATGGCAGCAGTTTGAGACTGGTAATGGCTTCAGCTATTACAGCTCACTGAGTATGAGCCAATGCTTCTCTGATCATCTCCTTTGTCCCCTCTCATCCCCATGCTCTGAAGGTGAAGGGCTACTTTCTTAAATTTACCCCTCCTGCATGAAGTCAAGAGACGTTTCAATGTGTGATGCCTTTATCACTGCAGAACTGTTATTGTAGACATGACCTGAGAGATACAGGAGGGGAAAAGAAAAAAAGCAGAGGACCCAGCAGAACCACCCAGAAGAAACCTCTACAGTTTTAATAAGCCTTATCGGAAAGACAGGATTTTTATTCCTTCCCCTAGCTTTGCATTTTCTCATTCTTCTGCCTGCCTGGGGAGCATGTTTACTTTCCTCCATATTAAAAGGCTTATGGTAATGGAAGTAATGAGAGACAGGACAAAATCCCTTTGCATTTTTGTTTCTTTGTCAGATCCACAGCGGTGCCTGGTAGGTGAGAGCAAGATTTGCTGGGGAATAAGAAGTTCACTTTCAGCAATTAAATGGACACAAGCTCTGCAAATAGCAGCTAGAGAGTGCTGGAGCACACTCGGCACTGGCAGGCTGATCCCAGGTGAATGCACAGACGCCTGCAAATGAGGATCAACTCATAGCAAACACCTGCTGCCGAGCGTGAAGATGTGAATTCCTACTTGTGAAAGTGGAAGTGACATTGCTATCAAGAAACAAAAACCAAAACCAAAAAGTAAAACCCACATCAAAATGCCTGCTCCCTGTTTTTCATAATTTCCAATATTTGACTTGAAACAAAGGAGAAAAATGCAAATAAACAAAACCACATGAGGCAAGCAAGCAGCTTCAGTGTAAGCAAGCAAAGTTATGAGCCACAAGAAGTAGTGGTAAATCATGAGGTAGCTTTAGCAGCAACATTTTACAAGCCTGTGACAGACAAAGGATCGGAACTCTGCTAGTGCAGGTCCAGGTAGGCCTTGGTGGTACAGCAAACAAGTGACACCAAATTCTAACATTTTAAAATCCTGCATTCTAAATGTCTGCCTTCAAATCCAGTGTGAATTGTCACTGCATTTACATCAGGGAGCTGCATCTGGGGGTAGAATGTGGTCTGTAAAATAGGGCCAATTAAAGGAGAAATACTAATTGAAAATATTAATTAAACATTCTAGAATTGATGTTTCTTTTCTATGGAATTTTGAACTTACTTGACGATCTGATGCTGCCTTGTGTTCCCACCGCTTCCATACAGGGCAAGATTTACATATCCTTTAACTTTACTCTTTCCAGAGAGGGTCACAGTTACTTTGTACCTCCAAACTACACAGAAGAAATACAGTAAGTTAGACAGTACCCAGGGAGAAACAGTCGCCAAAATAGCGTGTTGTTTTTTCGGTCTGTCCAGTGTGTTTGAAAGCAAAATAAAATCATCACTGTCTTTGACTTTCAGCTCAAGGTTACATCGCAGGCTGTCAGGGCTGAAAGGGGTTAAGGCAATGCTCTCTCTCACACCTGAATCTTGGTGCTCCCTGCTCTTCCTTGGGTTATAACCATGCAAAAGAAATACAAAACATCAGTGAGCCTGATCTGTCATTATGTCCTAATGAGATGAACCTGAGAAATGGGTAGATATCTGTGTTACTTTCTGGGAGGAAAAAAAATAAATTTAAAAAAAAATCTAATCCATAAAGAAGTAAACAATATAGAGCTCAGCATTTTGACCACAAAGTTTTTCATATACAGTGAAGTTGGAAAGAAGGTGGTGTGAGAAATAAATACTGATATATACCAGAATATAAGCAGTGTAAAAGAGTGTAAAAAAAATTCTGACGCTCAAGGAAAATAATTTTTGTGGGTAGAAACTTTCATTTAGCACACAGTTTGGAAAAACAGCTCTTCTCCTTCTGATTCTTGTTTACAACGGCAGAGGAAGAAGCATCTTGTAAGAGCTGACATTTAGCACAACCAGGGTTGTAAAGGAAGTCATCTGGTCCATTCACTTCTCAAAACAGGACCAGCTATGATCGGCTTGCGCTTGGCCTTTGTCAAATGGAGTTTTGAACATCTCCAAAGATGGAGATTTCCCAGCTTCTCTGAGCCCCTCTTCCTGCATTTAACCACTGTGATTGTGCCAGTAATTTTCATACTATTTAATAAGAAATTCCCTTGCTGCAACTCCTTTCCCCTTGCACCGTGTAGTGAAGCCCACTAAACATCTCAGTGACCTCCACTAGACTCTATAGTTTGTCAACATCCTTCTTGCACTTGAGGGCCCAAAACCGGGCAGTAGTATGGGAGCAAAAGAGGAAAAGGCATGCAGGACTGAAGAGCCATCGCGCTGCTATGAGATCTGTTAAAATTAGTTGTAAAACAGGAAAACAAAAAGGTTTGTTTACAAGCAGTAGGTAGCAATGGAAGCAATTGAAACTCACGAGCAAAATCCTTGGCCTCTCCAGTATTCAGGTAAAGTTTCATGAAATTATTGTTAATTTTCCCTTTGAATTTATCTGCAAAGTGACCCATATTTGGGCATCCCTCTCGTGGGCATGGGAAACAGTTTTCCTAGTGAAAACAAATATATCATTAATATAATTATCCAGCTAGCCAAGAAAAAAAAAATAGTCATAGAACTTAGTTTTAATGTATCCACCTAACTGGCCCTGTATCACAGCAATAAAAAATTTGAAGTAATCATTTCTGTGACTTGAGAAGAATCACATAAACTAGCTAACTTTCTTAAAGGGTCTGATTTTTCTGGGCTCAATGTATTTTCTCATGCCATTTAGCTCAATTCAGCTGCATCAGTGACATTCTTGAGTAGTCTTGAGCTGGAGCAGGGAGGAGGAGGTGTCCTTCCCATCAGCTGATGAGAAGGGATGATGTCTCCTTATGCCTTCAAATTGGGTAAAGAAAGGCTTTGTATGAAAGTAAAGCTCATTTTTGTCCTGAAAGCAGGTTTTTTACTATGGTGACAGAAGCAGGTAGTCACCTTCTCCCAAAGCGATCTGAGAAGTGTGATCTCTGTCACTTGTCCAGACGGTATAAAGGTCAATCTAAGCCCTACAGAAGTTGATACCTCTGTCCATGCTGCCTGTAGGATACAAAGAGTTCCCTGCTACTTGTAGGCTGTAGTTCCCTGTCTCCCAGTCTGGAAGAGGGAAGGGCTTCCTGACCTAGTCCATAAACCATTGTGCTCTGTCTCTGAGCTATCTTAAGCCACCAAAGTACCTTGACCATGGATTGACCCCATCAGGCCATGACATATTATTTTACTTTTGTTATTTTGAAAGAAATAAGATATTTAAGCTATGTTTGAAAGCTCACCTGCTACAGTATGGGATTCCACTCATTGCTGTTGGATAAATACATTTGATGATCATGGGGACAGGCTCTCCTCCTCACCTCTTCCCCCGTGTGATACAGCAGAGCAGGCCTGGGGAAGCCATGGCAGCTCCAGTTGTACCTCAGGGCTGTCACATCAGCCCAGAACCAGGGATGTCTCTGTTTTGTGGTTGCCTTTTCCTACTTTGACTCACATCAGCTGCCTGAGCTGTAATACTTTAGGATGTCTGACACTTCTCTTACACATGCACTCATTGGGTGCAAGCTAGCAGAAATAAATTGAGTTTCAGATGTATAGATAAGAGCTACTATTTTTGGTATGGTCCATCCTGAGGCTCTGAGAAATACTTACTGTTTCAAAAACATCGTATGAAGCACAAGCATAGCCTAGAAATCCATCAGGATAGATAATGCTGTCAGAGTAATACTTGTAACTCCGCAAATGATTGCAAGCCACAAAGTCCCGAGTGCCTGTGAAAAGATGCTCCCAGGTTAGCTCTTGCTTTCTGTTACCGTTCAAGGAAAAATACTGGCACAGCCCTTGCCACATCATTGAGATGCATCATTCCCCCTGAAAAGCCTCATCACCATTCTTGGAGTATCAAACACAAGGTTTGAAGCTTGCTTTTTGCAATGAATTGATGCTCTACGGAACATCACTGACTCAACAGGTATAAAACGCAAACCTGAAATGCTTTGTGGAGACCCGCTGTGCAGCTCAGCTCAGCCCAGCCCCTGCCCTCCTCTCCCCTCACAAACGCTTATTCCAATAATCTGACTGAGTTTCACAATAGAAATGAGAACTACATGAAGCAGGTCTTTTGTAGGCAACAGTTGCATTACCATAACAAAAGAAAACCAAATGAAAAGTATTTAACAGTGAACTTCCTAGGGCAATGCTGATTTGCTCCAGCTGAGGACTTCAAAACAAAATTATTATTATTTGGGGGTGCTTCAGGAAGGGAGCCTCTTAAAATTAAAATAATGAATATATTATTTTCCTTTGTGTTGCCTTTATTTTCCTGACTTTAAGTTAAAAAGAAGATCATATACAACATAGTTATTTCTTTGTGCTTTAATTCTCCATTATTGATAACAAGTTTACTCTGGGGGAAAAAAAAAAAGAAAAAGAAAAAATAATGCCTCCAGCTGCATTGAATAAGACCTGGAGTACAAGGCTAGTTATCACAAATAAGTTCATGGATTCCCAGAGTTTAAGATGTTTGCAGTAATGTAAAAGAAGAGCTTGGATGATATACTGAAAAATCTCTGCAGCAGAAATCTTGGGTGGTTTTTTTTTTGTTTTTTTTTTTTTTTTAATTTTATGTGCAATTTAACCTTGTTAAGATACACAGAAATTTTCTAATACTTAAAGCTTTTATCAGAACCATGTAAAACAACAAAGAACAGTGTATTTGAGCAGCTATGTGCCAATCTTTTTTTAGCTGACTAAAAATAGATGCAATTACATTGCTTTAATGCAACCCGGATTGTAATAGGTGCTTAAAAAAAAAAATTAATTGCTCTATCTCAGCAGAATTGCAGCTGAAGATCCCCTAAGAGAAGTAGCTGTGGACACCATCGCCCTACTCCACCTAGTGCTGCTGCTGGGCAGCTAAGCAGAAACGAAATGCGTTGTTACAGACCCTTCAAAAGTTTTGTCACGGTTTCAGTAACTTTTGTTTCTGTTATTAGATACTTCAGAGGAGGCATATTTTCCCAGAGGTAAACACTTTGCCTTGTTAGTTTTCAAATCAGCTCTGGAAAATGGTGTATTTTGAGCATATTGACAGTTTCACTACGCTCTGCAGCTGCCATTGTGGTGGACACACCAAAAGCTAATGCAGAACACCTGAATTAAGAAAAGTTAAGTAGATAGGTTGTGAGGGGTGACCTTCCCCTGAATTTGTAATGTAATCAACACACTTACCTTCCCAGATGCCATCGATATCTACGATCTGTGAAACAGGGTTCTTCTCACACCCTGGCATTTGCTTTCCTCCATTTGGATAAAAGTCAAGATGTCCTACAGCTGTGCTCATGCCAAAACCTGAAGCATTTAAAGCAGGGGTAAGCACACTTTTAGATTAATATTGCTTCATACCTACAGCTGCTGGCTTGAAGTTCATCTGTGTTTGGTTCATCTATGAGCTGTTAGTGACCAGTGTGGTGTATTTGTTCTGTGTCTATGCATCACACAGCACAACTGAGTCTGGCTGAATGATTTTGGTATTTAAGTGCTACAGGGCATAAATAACTTGGTATTAATACAGTAGGGCTGAACACTCACCTAAGTAGGGGATTGTGGGAGCTGAATCTGTGTGGATGACATCAACAAACTCTGCATCAGATTTATCCAGTCTGACTGTAATTGGAGTGCCTTGAAAATAAGGTTGAGCAGGGTCCAGTCCTGAAAGAAAAAGATTAGCTCTTTATAGATAAAAAGATATAGCAGTATCATTTTATATAATGCTATGATTGTATATAATGAATATCACATATATATAGTCACCTATGGTTCCTTATGTATCTGAGTAGTATAAGCATTAATAAAACAATGATATGTGCTCTCTCTTACCAAATGGCTTTCCTCCCAGGAAGGAGGAAGGATTACCTATGTGAAGCCCATGAAATTTTACTGATTTACATCAGTATTGAATCCCAACACTTGGATGTAACTTTTATTTTTTTTAATTGAACTTCTCTTTAATAATGTTGCTCAAATTGAGGTTGCTGTGTCTGCATCCCATGTGACGATCTATGCACGTGGTTTCTAGAGTACCTTGTTTGAGAGTACTCAAACAGGAATTGATGCTGGTAGCACCCCATGTGCTTGGAGGTGTTGAAACCAGCCTGCCTACTTCTGGCTCCAGTCAGATTGTGGAAAAACATCTAGTTTTGAAGTGATGATCTTTGCTTTTGGTCCTAGCAGAAAACAGAATTCATTTGTTTCCCAAATTGCTGCAGTCATTTCAGGAACTTGTAAAATCTTGCAAATTGCCCAATTTTTTGTTACTTTATACTTGCATCTCTTGTTGTCCCTGGGCAACAGATTTGGTTTTGCTTTTGGACTGAATTTTGTAGACTATTAGTCTAAGGTTCACTAAGCCTGAAATCCCTGAGGAAAAGTAAAAATTGAAAAGGGCTGTATTAATAATATCCAAAACTGTCTTTGTGTATGAAAGGTCACTCTGCTTAATGCACACTGCCATTGGCACTGCCTGCATGATGAATAAGGAGATCAAGCCTGTACCTTTAAACTCTGGAAGTGCTGAACGGGTTAAAAAATTGCTAAAGATTACAAACTGCAGAGTGAGTTACCTGTATTTTGAGAAAGGAGTGGTTTGATCCCAAGTTTAGCTGATAAAACCTCTTCTCAGTTTTGTTCTCTGGGAGAGTATTGGAGGCTTTAAAATACTCAAAATGGCATCTCTGCTTTGTGAGGTCTCTGGAATGTCTTTTTTGGAAATGAATTCACATTGCAATAAATATGCCTATTTGATTGCCATTGGCTTTTTTGAAGAGCCAGTTAAATAATTTGAGAAAGATGAGGGCAATCCCTTGAAGAACAGTGCAGGGGTACGGCAAATGGTTACGTGGTGGCTGTGCTACTGATGCCCCTGCTGCGGGCAGAGGGCTGAGACAGCCTGCGCTTCCACGGAGCTTCGCTTTGCCTCTTGGCTGTACGCGTTTTCATCATTTAAGTGTTGCAAAATGGTTTCTTCAAGAGTCATTTGCTCTCAGCTAGTGTGGGTAGAGAGCAGATTACAAGCTAAAGGATGCTGAAAAATGAAAACTTGCTGTTGGGTCAAAGGGAAAATGAAAATGCTTCTGGCCAGCAGTCACAGAGACTTGATCTATTATATCTGGTGAGACACAGACACTATTTATGGGACCAGTGGAGGATGTCTAGAGCCTGCATATTCAGGGTGACACGAGGATAGCTATAAAACAAACCAGAACCAAAAATGCCTACTCTGAAAGAATTGAACAGGTCAACCCGGCTCAGCAGTACAGAGGCTTCCTCACTTTTCTGGAAAATGAAATTTGTTAGCAAAACTACAGTACAAAATAACTAACTGCTTACTGTTCTGCTGCTTCTAGCGTGCTTTGGAGGGACCTGCAAGCGGTGGGTGATGTTTTGCATCAGGTGTGCTGCTATATAACAGCCCAGGTTAATGAAAAATGAAAATGACAGGAGAAAAGCTGCTATGACAAGGAAGGTAGGGATTACTCTTCTGGTCTGTTTTACTACATTAGTGTTGGACAAATCATGAAAAACAATCATGGCAGCTAAAGCCGATTCTGGTGGTATGTTAGTTATTGTGAGTTTGTTTTTGGGCAGAGACAATAGAATATCGTTATGTTACAGCATTGCTCCTGTCCTGCTCCAAGCCAGTGCTGGTCTGGGCAGTGACACCGCTAGGCTGAAGCACCAGAAAGCAAGCTCTGTATGAATTGCCACAGCCTTTCACGTGTGTCAGCAAGTCAACTGAGGTATTGCAGGGGGCCTTTTGGCTCTGTTAGCTGTGTGGAGCCTTTCCCTTGCTGTGTAAACACATGCACCCAAAATAATCATCGCACTGACTGTTTTCCCACGCTTACCAGGGCGCCGCTCCTCAGTGTACTGTGAGAAGAGGCGAAGATCTGTAATGTCCAAATTACCCTTGACTAAACTACAGCCCACAGTCAGATACAATCGTAAGAGAAAACCAACAGCAACATTTTGTTAAGCAGTGGTGTCTTTAGTATGAGCTGTGTCTGAAGTCACTTACCAGTTATTCTTCCAATCCCCGGGTGCCTCCTGCCAGCCTCACCTGCCACGTGTGCTCCAAGGCTGTGGCCAATGATGTGAATGTCGGCTGGAGAGTATCCGTATTCTTCCTGAGAAAACAGCAATATAAAAAATTACTACATTTGTTTTCATCAGCAACAGGGAAGAGTAAAAAGGGGCTAAATATCTACTTTGAAGTTGACTACAGACTCAGGAACTCCTATAGGGTTTCAACATCTGTTTGCCAGTTCAGGTACTTATGTCCAATACATAGATATTTGAAAACTCCTTGTTCAGGTGCTGCCCTCATTTAGAAGCTGTTAAAGCTCTAGACAGCTCTGTCAACAGAGTCCTGAGAGGCTCTGTATCCGTTTTCTGTCCTGGACTCATTAAGATTCACAGGATACTTCTCTGGCTTGAAAGATTCAGCCAGGCAGGAGCTCTTAG
The DNA here is from genome assembly GCA_013400195.1 of Aramus guarauna. Lineage (NCBI taxonomy): Eukaryota > Metazoa > Chordata > Aves > Gruiformes > Aramidae > Aramus > Aramus guarauna. The sequence continues at coordinate 892,950 of VXBL01009334.1, forward strand.
TTACAGCGGTCAGGCAACATGTGCAGCTGGAGCAGGACATGAGAGGAGAGATGCCTTCGGCCTTTTGGGACAGTGATTCAGCGGCTGCAATGCAGACGTAGAGAGCGAGGCATGGGTCAGAGCACTCCTTGACCCAGCGCGCTATCTATTTAAGTAATTTATACCCCTTTTATGGGAAATCTGTTGAAAGCACTTAGATTAAAAGAAGGCTTCAGACCAAGCATCGCTTCCCATGGGAAGCTGGCCAGGAGAGGAGGCACGTGGCACCTTCCCTGGATGTAGGCACTGTGCACAAGGGCTGTCCTCTGAGGCAGCTGCAGGGCCCTATTTGTCCCAGGAGCTGGAGAGCAGTTGTGCTCCAGCTGCTGGTTGCCAGCTGGTTTTCTGGCATTCTGAGGAGCCTTTCGGTAGGCTTTGTCTCCGTGAAAAGGCAGTTTGCTGTGTCCGTTATCTCTGTGTATTTAAAGCTACACAACACTTCACAGCTGTTAATGTCTATGGAATAAGTGTTTAGCTGTACTAAGGGGGTGTCTTGTAGAAGTTCATATCTCTAAGTTGGCTAACCCGGTTGTTGTGACATGGTTTTCTAACTTAAAAAAAAATAAAAAAATCCTTTTTCAGCACAACTTCTAAAATGGTCACTGCATAGAAGAAAATGTTTTCTGTTGGCTACGTTCACACTCATGAAAGTTCCTGAATCCTCTTTCTTTCAAATCATCATTATAACTATAGCTTTATAACAAGAAGGTTCTTACCTTAAGAACATTTACAAAATAAGCTATTTCAGCACCCACAACACGGACATTGTTTGATGCCTGGGTGTACTGACATCTTGAGCCTTTTTTCCAGTCTACACAGATGCAATTCACATCCTCCACAGTAAGCATCCTCTGTTTTGTAAAACAAAAGTAAAAACTAAAGAGCTCCGCAGTAAATACGATCTGTAACTGGTTAATGTTTCTTTCTACAGCTCAACTCATAAATGTTGCAGGTACTTTAGAACATTTTAACAACAAAACCTTAGCGTGTGTGTGTGCTCACACAATGCTGAAATAAGGACACAATACTGAACTAGGGTGGTATGCTGCAGCAATGGCCACGCTGTCATTCCAAACACGCATAGCAGTATTTTTTGCAGAAGGGAAAACAATGTAGTGATATTTTTAATTTCGATCAGATTTTGTATGTAACAGTAAATAGGAGGTCTACTCATGTACTGATTCACTTATGTGATTTAAAAGTACTTCTTTAATTCAAATTCAATTAGATTTATACTTTTGATGATAAAAATCAAGAGCGTTTTTCTGATACGGATTTGTAAGAAAGACAGTGTCTGTGTTTTTATAAGAGGGTGCATAAATTGCTGGTGTCACTGAATATTCATTTCAGATTTATGGCTTTATTTGGGAATATGTAAATACAGGCAGACACTTTATTGTCTGCCACAGAATATGAAGCTTTGCTTTTCTCCTCTGGGATGGATTGTTCGGCTAAGTGTATTTTGCTTTAGCAGCTTTGGTATATTTATTCTTTTTGGCTTTATGTTCAGACATTATAAAGCATCCAAAACAAGTTACAACTGGCAAAGGACAAAAAAAGACAATAGAATTGTCTGTGGCTATGTTAGAAGTGTAAAAAAATAAATGTGCAGATAGAATTATTTCTTAATGGAAAGGAAAGTAAATAACAGATAAACATAGGAGAGGTCATGTATTCACAGTCCCATTTGCTCCACTCTACTGAAAAGATTCACTGAGACCAATTTTTTTTTAAATAAATTGGAGCATTGTGATAAAATATAGGCCACCGTAATAGAGAAAGAATTTAAAGATTTATCTTGTGCCTCTACATCCTTGTGAAAATTGATCAAAAGATTTAAGGGACTAGCTGAAGCAAAGTGTGAGCTATCTTGTTAATTGTGAGGTTCTAGGAAAAAGAAATCTCTATTTTATGAGTGGAAAATGGGACACTGTGAATTATTCAAACATCAATCTGCTCCTGATATTTTGAACAAATTGTTAACTAACAAATCCACCAATCATTCCTCAATGTTCATGAAGTGATAATCAAGATAGATTTTCTTTTTTCTTCAATAAGAAACTGTAAAATAAACTTATTTTCTTTGACCAAGTATCAAAGAGAAGCAGGTAACAGTAATGCAATACATGTGAAATACCTTGATTTAGTGGACTTTCACATTGTTTCTCATAAGTAAAGTAGGAATATAGAATTTCAAAAAAATTGTAGTTGTGTGACTAGTTGAAAAACCTTATCCTAAAAATGTCACATACCATCAGCTGGTATTTTGCTCTGTGCTGTATGACTAGTAGCTTTCATTAGCTGCAGCTGCAACAGAAAGCATGTTCATAGGATTTGATAAGACCACAAGCTGAAACTGCAACTTTGTATGGGGATAGGATTAGGAAAGAACTTGGGGAATTAGCACAAAAATCAATAAAGCAGAGTGCTTCATTCACTGTTCATAGCAAGTCCTAGACTGAAAGCTTTGCCCAAATGCTCCCCGAGGTCCCTTCAGGACGTACGTTTCTACAGCATTACTGCTTCTGTTACTGGTCAGCCCCTGTCCGCAGCCTCCAACGCTCACGTGGCAGCCCATACCTTTGCGATGGACTTTCCACATCTAGAAACCTGTCTCTTGTCTGGAGAAACATGATGCAATGCTTATGAGTCTGCAGTTATTTCTAGAATTGCTCTAGTTCCTAAGCAGTTTCTTGCTGCAGGGTTTGTGGTGTTTTTCCCGAGAAAAAGGACACTTACTGAGCCAAATCCTGTTGTCACTTGCTTCACTAAAGAGAAGAACTTGAATGCATTCTACCTCATGCTTTTCCGCAAAGTGCGATGATACAGATTTAAGTTGCTAACAATTTGAAAATGTGGCCTTTTCCCCCCTTCTTGTCACTACAAGTACTATGATAGAAATCGGTTAGAAATAGAGAAAATAGACAACTTGTAGGAATGTGTTTATAAATGCAAACTAAGGAACTTCACAGGGACAGGATTTCCCTGTGGTACTTACCTTGCACATGTCTGAGAGCCAGTTTTCTTCTCCATTATCTATAAATCCATGTACGATAAATCTGGTTATCCTACTTGTGTTAAAATTTGAGTACTCAATTGTTGAGGCATCAATTGCAGAGATCTCCTGTTGTAGATAGTAAATTAATAAACATTTAAATCTGCTTTCTGTAAATAGTTTATCAAAATTAGAAAGACCTGAACTATGCTCATCTGTACAGGTGTTTAAAAGTTATACAATGTTAAATTCCTCTGCAAGTACTCCCATGACTATGTCTTAATGTCTGTATCTCCATTCAAAGCAAGCTTTGACACATATCTTAGAGCAGCCAAGACTTTACTTTTAATGTGTTTTCATCTTATCTGTGGAAAAAAAAAAAAATTCCCAATGATTTTAAGAATGCAGTTTCACAGTACTTCTCAGTGGCCATACAGAAACCATGGGGGAGTGCTGCTTTGTAGGGGCTGGAGGGAAAGAGTTCTGCCCCAGAGACCCTGCCAAGGAGTTGGAAAAAGTTGTCTCTTGAGTAAAGTGGAGGTTTGGCCATTTCTAATACTTCTCAGGAATGCAGCTGGAGTCTGCTTTTTGGTTGTGTGTGTGGTTTGTTTTCTTTTTTTTATTTACTCTTTTGCATGTGATTTACTGATGTTTAAGCCGCAATAGTTCTTACTTGAAAGTTAGTAGGATTTTCTTGTGTGTACAGGTAGAAGTGAGTATCTATCTTTTCTGGATCCCAGGGTAACTTATGGATGGGTCGTTCCGTAGTCCCAGACCATGGTATATCATCTGAGAAACATCCAAGCCTTTCATAGCAAACTTCTTTGCCTGTAGCACACAGATCAAATCAATAATATGTGAATGAGCAAAGTGGAGCAGGCTAGTCATAACTCCTAGCATCTCTTCTCTGGAGGTCTTTTGGTTTCTTGGAAAACCTACGGTTTACAGAAAGCAAAGACCAACAGTTTCCCTCTCTCAAATCTTCAAAGGCTACAGTTTTCCCCAAGGAAAGAAGCCACTCTATTGCTCACAAAGTATTCAGTGGAGTTTCTCCATGGGTATCCTGTACCATACCTTGAATATCTTTCCCTGCCTCTGTTTTGCCCAAGGCAAACTAATGAGTTTCTCCTAATACCAAGCCAAGATATTGAAAACATAAGTAATAACTTGAGACAGTGCTGAACAGCTGACTACGCTGTACATCAGAAATCTTCTACTATACCAGCCAGTGGATTCTGCTGAATATAAAGCTATACCCTCATTAGACTGCCTCTGCCCTCCGTCCTCTCTCCCTGGCTTTTTCTCCATTTCTGTCACTAAAGAAGACTATGGCACATAATTTCCTAGGTTTGGTAGAGCAATAGCTTTGCTCTGAAATAGAAAACACCAGCATTTCCTGCATGTTCCTAGGGTGGGATTTCCAGACTGAAGAAGACAGACAACAGGCACACACACTTATCTCACCATTCTTGCACAGGAAAGGGAACCATGTAACCTCAGTCAGTAAGTTTTAAGGCACCATAGTGTAGAATATATCTCAAAAAGCATAGCAGCATAGAAAGGCTATATGAATACTAACCCCATATGCTTACCTTCTGCTGCGCTGAGCAGAAATAGTGCAAGTATCCAAATTCCAAGCATCTAGAACAGTAGAAAAAGAAGCAGCTAGGATTTGCTAACTTGCTTGATCAGCAAGCACGCTTAGCTTTCTGGTGCTGAATTTTGTCAAGGTGAAAAGGATGCTGTGTCTGTCTTCTCTGCAATGTGTGTCTATGACCACTGTGTACGTGAGACCTACGAGTCAGCTTTATGTTTGCTTGCTCCACTAGAGATTGCGAGGCTCTTAAATCTGCGAAAGCACAGCTTAAATCCAGAGTGATTTTTGTCCTGTTGAGGCTATGCTTCTAATCCGATGTATAGTAGCTACTTTAAAACTAGCATAAGGGCATCTACACGAGCTGCCATTCCCCTTATACTGCTGTGTCTTGGGAGGCCATATACCTGATGAGGTAAAAGGCCCCCCCTTCCCCCTCCCCCCCCAAACTGAACTACTTACAATGCAGCCTTGAAGCTCCATGCACTAATGTGCAAACTTTGCACATACTTTTTATAGTCTGCTTTATCCTTGGAAATGTTCCCAGAAAGATAGGAACATTTATTTCAGGTTATAGTTTATAGCTAATATGGAAAACAACTTTAACGGCTGGTTTCTTTGAAAAGTCAAAAATCCATGGACGTAGATTACTTGAACTGGTGTGCTGGAGCCCAGAATAGGATTGGAGCTCCAGAGGTAGGGTAATTCCCAGGCAGAAACACAGCTGGAGTTGGACATTAAAGACAATTCTGTGAATCTGTGTGGCAGTGCATTTAGGGGCTTGTCTTGGCTGGGAAGATTTTGGGGTTTTGTGTTGTGTAGTTGGGATGTAGAGGGTCTACTGGGGGAGATAGCAGGGAACCACACCACCTTTAAGTACCCTCTCTTGCCCTGCATCAAGTGACTTTGGATGTGTAATGCTCCTGTGCTTTCGGGTCTTTTGTGCCCACTTCTTGACATCAGCTCAATTTGGTGAAGCCGTATCCCTTTAGAAAACCTCTTTGTGGGCCTGGTATGTTTTTTTTTTTCACAGAAGGAGTCTGACCTTCTCCTGGTGTCCCTTTCATTTCCTTGTTGAAATAATTGTCCTTCTACATCTAGTTATCTACCCCTTTGGATCCTTTCTGTGCTACCCATGTAACCCAAGTTTTGAAAAGGCCCTTCTTTGAGTGATGAACTGAGAGCAAACATACTGGAAATATTTACAAATAACGTACAAAATTCCCCCAGACATCACGACATGGCCACTTTGTGTAGCAATGTTACAGAGCTCAGTAGGTTGTTCTGCTAGGGACAACAAATAAAATGTGAAAACCCGCTTGTGCAAATAAACAGGACTAGGTCTGGGAACCTCTTGGTCCTGTTCATTTCTAGGAGAAGGCTGTCAGTGAACTCAAGGAGAAATGAGACCTCAGCTAACTCTTCAGCTGGAAAGCTTTATCAGCTTTGCTATGCTTGTTGGCTGTGGCAGCTTATCTTTGCAGAGCTGACCTTCCCTAATCTCCACCTCTGGGAAGGATCAAATGGGTACCACCTGTGTGTGCAGGTCTTACACTGCTCTCGTCCATCCTAGTGGGGTTGGTTTCTTTAAGTAGTAGTGCAGTTTTTAATTTTTCAAAGATATCACTTTTGATACTAGTTTAGAGCTTTGTGCTTAGTTGAAGTAGCATTTTAGTTTGTGAATATGTTCCTATCAGTGTACTAGGGCATGTTCCAGTTCTCCTGTATCACTGATAAGTTTTAACCTTTGTTCAAAATACAGGGGGGTAACAGTCTTTCCCATTTAATTTAAGAGCTGGTGGAAAAGATTTGAGTTAGGATTTTTATCATAGTTATTTGACAAAGTAATAATGCTGAGTGAATTGAATAACTAGACAATTCTTTAGGCCATGGTCAGAGGGCTTTCAGCTGTTTGCTTCTGCTTGGGGAAGGAGGGGTATGGCTGGGATGTATGTCCCTCAGTAGGATGCAGGCTGCTCTCTGTGCCTGGAGGAGCTGTTCTGGTCCTTCTGGCCTCACAGTCAGGGGCTGTTGGAAGGCAGATGGCTTTTGAGTAAGAAAGTGATAAATAAAGGCCCGGCTATGTTTCTGCAGTCCTGAAGAAGCTGTAGTCTGGAATAGGAAGCAGGCAGAGGAGAGGACTGGAATTCTGGCACTGCAGGATGCCGTGGCTCTCGCCTGGGACACAGCGTGGTGCTTCCCGGCATTGTTCACGCTTCCCTTGCCACCTGTCCAGTCCCCAGGGGACCTGTAGTACTTGGGACTGCAGGTATCTCTTGGCTGAACCTCAGATCTGTGTTTAATTGTGCTTTTAATTTCATACAGGCTTAGTTAGCATTTAGTCAAGGGTACAATAGTGTTCTTTAAAAAAAAAAATCAGATATTTGTATTCATTATAAATGTGTTCTTAATACTGTGTGCTACTACTTCTTAGAAGCTTACCTGCTCAAGTGCTTGTACATAATCTATCAAACACAGGGAAATGGGCATGAATAAATTATTAACTCTTCCTATTCATTATCTCAGAGTTTACTTATTATACTTGGAAAAATACCCACTGCCTTGGTCTCTTAAAGCTCCAGGTGGCTCACTTGTGCCCCACTGTGTAGAGCGGCAGTGTTCATTTTAGTGAAATAGTCAATCTCGGGTTTTGCAAAGCCTAGAGTTACTCAAAGTCAGAGTTTGTCTCCAGCAATGTCAGTGACCATAGCAGAGGTACATGTTTGAAATTAAACAGTAGCCAGATGCTGCGATTCAGCTGTTTAGTTTTTTCCAAAGCAGGGAACACTTGCGGTTTGCCTTCATCTGTTGCTTCCATGAAGGTGCAGTGTACAAAGGGCTGTTCTGACCTGATGAAGAAATATCTTGGTCTTGTTCTGTTCCTGCCTCATCCCAGAGTGTCTTCTGGGGGCAGGGCTTTTGTGAAGGGCTGGAAAACTTTGAGCAATAGCGTAGGCTGTGGAAAGCAGGCTTTTGGGATCGTTCCCAGCCGCAGGGGTGTGCTGAGGTAACGTGTTGCCTCAAGTGTTTGATTATATATCAAGATATATTAGATTATCAATCTGATGGGAAACAGCTCTTACTTTGAGGCACTGGTAGAGTAAGACGGTGCAGTGTTATAAATGGATTTTAGCACATATGATTTCTAGTTGCTTCCATAGTTACAAGCACAATAAACTTGGTTCAAACATGAAAAACATTGTGTTTGCAAAGAACGGAAAAAAAATAAAGGAAGCAACAGGCAGTTTGTTGTGTTTTGTTTTTTTTTTTTTTTTTTTTTGTGTTTTTTTTTTTGGGGTTTTT
>VXBL01009334.1:900921-924433 GCA_013400195.1 Aramus guarauna
TTTTTTTTTTTTTAATAGCCTTGTGTACCAACATTCCCATGCTCAGGACTGATGGTTTGCTCAGCTGCCACGTACAGAACAGTTGTAATCGGTGACCTCTAGCAAGGTATAAGTAATTGGGGAACTCCATATGTCACAGTTCCCTGGCCACAAAAAGTTGACCTGGGAAGAAAAAAAAACAAACCTTGAATCAAGATTTATTATTTTCCCCCAAAGAAAAACTAAATGTTGTCAGCTGTCACCTTGAAGGTTGTTAGTGTGATCTATAATCACACTTAAACCTTCTTAAAAACCTGCTGTACGGAATATTAGCACTGCACGTTAACAGTTACAAGGTGAATTTTTTTCTTTTGGAGACAAACTGTAAAATATGAGTTTTAATACATGAAGAAAATTAATCTCTAGATGCACAAATACAGAGCTCTAGATAAAGTCAGAAAGGCATCTTGTTAAGCTCTATTATTTAGGCTAGGTGCTTAACTAGATTGCCGTAATCAAAGCTTTGCAGCTTTTTTAGGAGCTCACAATGGAAGGCATTTCATCAGCTTCTCTAAATAATCCATGCCAATACCAAACTGTAAGGAAGATTTTTTTTTTTTTTACTTAATATTTAACCAATATTATTATTTCAAATTATTCACTGCTGTATTCCTTTCCAGACAGTTATTTCCTGGTTTGTAATCAAACATTTGATTTTTCTGCCCAAAGGGCAGTATCTTGTCCTTGTTGTTACTGAAATTCATATTGTTGATTGCAAACCACGTGTCCAATTTAAGATCATTTTTCAATCCTGTCTCCTACAGTTTTTGCACTCCTTTCCCATTCCTTTAGACCTGTAAAAGGGATATACTTACCTATGTCCATCTTCTCCGTGAATTATATTGACTGTTTCTGCTCCCAGTCTTGCCCAGAGCAGAGTAAATATGGTTTTATTCCAGAGAAATTCAATTTTTTTAGTATTTTTTGGGTTTATTTCAACATCAAGATATTTTGTATAAACTTGGTCTTGAGAGAGGACTCCGCTGCAAATAGAATGAAGACAGCAATGCTAAGCTGAACAGTTTAGAAATTACTGAACTAAATCATGTTCTCCACAAGGTTTGGCTTTCCCCCTTTGTTACAACAGACTTTTGCACTTTTGCCGTTCTTTGCAACAGCAGAGGATGCTGGACGAGGACTGTGAGTTGTTCTGGTCTGAACAGGGAGAGGATGAAAAACAACACTGAACTTTACATGTGCCTGTGGCAGGAGACAGGATAAGGGTGAGGATGGGGTTGCCTCCAGCACCCAAGTGTGCTGAGATTTGCAGGTATCGCTGTAGGGAGAGCTCTGGATGAGGTATTTGGGGAGGATTTTATAGATGAGTTGGGAACTTCTGTGGGGCTTTGGTCTGCACGTGCACAGAGGCTGGTGGGAGGACATGTGGAAGTGCTTGTTTCAGAGCAGGCACAGAAGACAGTGGGAGCTGCTATTTTGTTAGTCAGTGGCAGATGATACAAGCTGTGAATGAAGCTCACTGGCCAGACCATATAAATGTGCCATTTATACAGTGGTGATGGCTTTTATTATATCCTAGGGAGGAAGGAGGTATCCACTTTGCAAATTTTACAAGTTCAGGCACAGGATTGCCTTGCATGAGGTCACACAGCAAGTCACTGGCAGAGCAGAGAGTCTTGTTGGCACATGCAGTAGGTCTGCTGCCGTCTGTGATGCCACGCTAGTGTGGGAGTGGTAGTGCTGATGCACATGGGTAAGGGCCGAGCGCTCTGAATTATGTGCCTTCCAGAAGTGTAATTTTATTATTATTTTTTTTTTAAGAGCAACCCAGAGAAACACAGCACTTCTCCTGTCAAACTGTATTCCTAATTGATTGTAAAGTCATGTAATTCATGAAAAAGAAGTGAATTCCATTTCCTTCTTGCAACCATCCCTCTGCCCTCATAAGTCTTTTCTGTGGGATAATTTGATGTTAAGTAGAACATCTACAACACAGTATAAGTGTTTGCACTGATTAAACATGAGGAAATTGTACAGATCAAGGTTAGCAGCATTACATTCTATAGGGAAAAATTATTTTATCTTACCTGGCAATTTTGTATTCTTTTGTGTTCCCTTCTGCGTCATGGAAAATGAGGTTAATGTCCCCCCTCATTTTCTTTACACCAAAGAGTTTGATAAATACTTCTTGTCTCCAAGCTGCATAAAGAAAAGCAAAATAAAACTTGATTGTCATTGATATGAGAGATCTAAAAATGCTAGTTTACTGGAAAGTTGGTTGGTTTTGGTGTTTGTTTTTTTTTTTTTTTTCCTAACTGGAATTCTGGAATTCATTTGTGTTATCAAATGAAAGACTCTGAGCTTGAATTTTGATAACTAATGTAGCATTTTTTGTCAGAGGTGTTAGCACTTCTTTATAGAAGCAACAGAAGTGCATGGTTATAAATCATGTCAAGGCAATCGCTTTTCAAACATATGATCAGCTGTAACAAACCTCCTCCACTTACTAGCAAAAGGTGGGTCTGCTGCTGTATTTAAAAAATACTTTTGGTTTACCCTCTTCAGTTTAGCTGGGAATCTGTCAGCATAGTGCCCCATCATTGGACATTCCTCCTTGGAACACGGGAAGCACTCTCCCTAGGGGAAAATAAGAGCATCAGTCAATGAGGAGTATCTTTTTTCATCCTAGGCCTGACAAAATTAAGACTCAAGATTCTGTTCTGATCTTGCAAAGCTGTGGCAGAGCTGTATGTTGTCACATCTTACCACCAAAACCTGATAAACTTGTTTCAGATAACAGCTTCTGCACCCGTGCACCCAAGCGGGGCTGGAATGAGCAGGTTTAATGCCTATGTGAATGATGGTCTAAAATTCCCTAGTTCAAATATTTTTCTGCTATAGACTAGGACAAAATATAAACCAGTTTTACCCTCCCAGTGGAAGGGAACTTTCCTGCATCCACTTTGCAACACAATATGGAGGAAAAAAAGGAACATCATTCATAAGTGTATTTATTTAGGTGCTCTAATCAGTGGCCAGTGTAAATCAGAGAAGAGTCAATGATTTTGGAGCCTCCAAATCTCTCTTCTTCCAGTCAGGAATTAGTAGGGTAGCTACATCTAGCCTACGTACTCTTTGCATAAAGGTTTAAAGTGAGAATTGTACAGGGTTTAATTTTTTTTTTTCTTTCCTATTTGGTGATATCATCTGTGTGCTTCAGGATTCATTTTCCCGAGTGGAATAGTTGATGAAGCCACTGTGCCTCACCACACCATGAGAGCACAACCACCAGCATCCAAGCGCTCTGTGCACATAGTGGGACCTATTGTGAGTGCAGGGACCTGGATTATTTTCTTTACAGCTCACCCATTTCTGGGCTGATATACTTACTGACAGAAAGGATTTGTACGTTTCACAGGGATATCCAAGGTATCCGGTGGGATAGAGGATACTTTCAAAATAAAACTCATGGCTGCGTGAGTGATGGCAACTCCCAACGATTGTAGCGTCTGTTGGAACAAAGTTTACGAGCATCCATGAAATAAGCTCCTGTTCTCCTGCAGAGGAGTTGCACTTGCCTCACCATGGAAACAGCTGAGGCATGGAACAGAACAGCAGCGTGCTCTTGTAATAACTTTTCATCTGAATTTACAGATTTCTAGTTGCAGTAGAAGTTACTGGTTTGCCTGTGTTTTATCTGGTTAACTGTGTGCCAGTTACCCCAAGATTTGATGTGAGGTGCATTGGTCTGCTATGGCATAATAGTCCATTTTAGGAAGACAGCAACATATATATATACGTATATATGAGATGTCACAGCAAGATGACGTTAATTACAGTTTCAAAAGGCTTAATAGAGCAAGGAGAATCCACCAGCCTCTCCAAAGCCTGTGAGGAGAGGGAAGTCTCAGGTGGAGAGGCGAGGCACATACAGTCCTTGGAAACCCTGGGTGCTCTTGCCTAATCCATGCATTATGGGTGTTGGATGCTCTTTGCAGCATCTGCAAGAAACCAAAGGTGGTGGTGTCATGCTGCAGGTTTGGTCATGACACTGGCTGATCTCAGCTTTGAAAAACTCCTGCTGGGGCTGTTGGACTTGCAGACTCCCTGTTCCCTGCCTTCTTGTGTTCTGCAGGTCCAACTTCAACTTAAAAAAGCGAAACTTAGACCTGTGTTTGTTTAGCTTAATGCCTGGAGAGCACTGTTCCAATCCAGCCTTTGTTGTTTCTTATTTCCTTTTCTGATTTAGGAGTAAATAGGCAAAAATCAATTTTGTTTGGCTGTTTTCTCCCAAACGGACAGTTACTTTCACAGTTCACGTTTCAGGATTGAACAAAAATAAAGTACTATGCATGTTGGGAATGTACATTTACCTGCAGTGATAACTTCAAAATCCCTTTGTTTCATCTCTGGAATTATATCAGTGCATCCAGGCATCATGGTTCCTCCATTTGGGTAAAAGTCCAGGTGACCGGTGGTGTTATACATTCCAAGCCCTGAGATAAATAGGTGATGATGTCAGTGTCTTGGTGACGTGCACACCCCTGCAAGTATTTACTTGCACATGAACGCTTACCTATGGCAGGGAAGTGAGCAGCATTACTGTGAATAACATCAACAAAGTTTGCATCTGTTGGATCCAGTCTCACCTCAGGAGGAGTACCTTCAAAACAGGGCCCAGCAGGGTCTAAGCCTAAAAAAACCCCCCACATTTATTGGTTGAAGAAGGGAGGGAAGAGAAGTGTTGCATGTTAATATATTTTTCCAAATTACAACATCAGATATTCAGTATAGCACAAGATGTGTTGAATAATAATGATGTGAAGTCTAAGCTAAACTGAAAAAATTGTGCAATAATATGGTTTTGTGAATCTTTCTGCAAACTTACTCCGACAGAAGTAAAATATTTTCCAATAGACTATGTAATGGCATCATATTACTATGAAGGAGGCATTTTATTATGTGTGAACTTTTTCCTGGCCTGTAAATCTTTATGAATAGGAAAAACTAAGAATTCTTGGTATGTTGCTTTGCCATTGTGTAGGGCTTGATGTAACCCACTGAATGCAGTAATGTTACAAACATACTAACTATGTCCTTCCACTAAAGAGCTTTTAACCCTAACTAGAGAATGAAGATCTAATGACTGCCCTTGTTTCTGAGAAGCATAAAGTTTGCCAGCTGTTATGCTGGGTGTCTCCAGCACTGCTGATACCTGCAACGCACTAGTCTGTAAACTGAAATTAAGTTTTCTTCCCTTTAGAAACATGCTCTGTTAGCTCTGCACCTCAGTGAGCATCCTACCTGTTATCCGTCTGATGCCTGGGATACTTCTTCCCGCCTCTCCTGCAGTGTGTGCTCCCAGACTGTGGCCAATCAAATGGATTTTGCACGGGGAGTATCTGGAGATTTTCTGTTAAGGTTGCGGTGGTGGGAAACAAGAACACAGGCTTTAAATACCAAGCGAAGAGGGTGTCTTATATTATGGGCCTTTGAAAACATCTAGACTGACTTCCTGCATAGCAAACAGGGTGTGAGTTCCTGGAGTTAATTATTTAAATTACACTAAGACTTGATAGAAAATGATCCAATCTAGAATTTTAAATGCCTAGTGATGATGGATTCATTGTTGTAGGGTTGGCATACAGCTACCATATTCAATTACGCTTGGTGACAAAATATAAACCTGCTTTCTCATTTGGATCAACTCCTAATTTCATCTTCCATCAAAACAATCTTATTTTTTCTTTATTTACTCTATTATGGAACTCTCTTTTATCACGTCTGTTCTCCATGTGTCTGCTTAGAATATGTGATCGTATAACTCAATAATATTTTCACTGACAAGCTTAGGTAGGGCAGCATTCATTCTCCTCTTTGCCAAGGGTCATCTCTACAAGCCCTGCACTGCTGAGATATTACACGTGTTGAAGGTGGAAACGGAGATTAATCAGCGTGTAGGCTGCACACAGGGGACACCTTTCATCCAAGGATTTGCTGGGTTTTGTAGCTGCTAATTGCTTGATTTTTTTTTTCTTTTTAATACTAAGTTTGGTTTTGTTTTGTAATGCGTGTACCAAAATAAAAGCAGATCTGTAGTATTGGCCTGTCTACCTTTATTTTTAGGCAGCAGATTCCTCTGAATATGTTTTAGTGTAGTACTTACATTTACAATGCAGCTTTAACTTTTCCTAAAGTCAAACTCCAGAAGTTTGTAAATTGGGGAAAAGAAAGTCTAAGGATCATTTATGCATTTCTGTAATGGAAGAAAGAGAGGCCTAGACTGCAAATGGTGCAGTAATGGAGATATCCAATGAGGAAACGGAACCCATCTTCAAGTGACCTGGGATTTGTACACAAAGAAGATAGACATAGAAGCAAATGTGTGAGGCTAGGTATGAGTTTGCTAGGTAGAAACAGTAGATTGTACCCCAGCAGATTCTGGGCAAGTGTTCTTTGATGCTCACAAAATTGGCACTTTGCCTCGTGGGCTCTGAACTACCTCTTGCAGCACTTTAAGATGAACACCTACTGACCAGGATCAAAGTCTAGGCAGGCAGGGTTCTGATTTTCAGCAGTACTAATTACTCATGGGTCTTTCTGAAGGCAGTGGGAAATGCTGATACTCTTAAAGTTTGCAACTGAGCAGTTCTGCGCTGTGTGTGTAAATATGAACACTTGCCTTCAGGAACATGAAGTTCACAACTAAAAGGTAACTGGATGGCTTATTGTGCCTGTAGACAGCAAATATGGTATTATCGAGTGAAACCAGCTTGTTTCAGTGGTGCTAAGCTGAGATACTAATTTTCTTCTAGCACATGAATACAATGCTGGCAATGCTCTTGTAAGCACTGAACTCATAGGCCTTGCCTCATTCCATTGAATGCCTGCTACCTGCATCGTCATATGGAAACGTTGCCATCTACTGGTCTTTAATTAATTGGCATCTCTTTTCAACCATGTTAGCTTAATTTGCATCTTTTGTGGCTGTGAGAAATCCTTACAGAGTTGATAATTAGTATAGTTAGCTGGTCCCAACTACATGCATTGTACAGCTCTTCCTGAAGCACTGGCTGACCATACTGGATAAGGTTCAAAGTCGCAGCAGCAGCATAACCCCACTACGTCCACTTAAGAATTGTAAATAATAAAGCCGTGTCTTTTACCTGTAAAGTTTTTATGAAATAAGCAATCTCAGCCCCAGTCACACGGATATTGTTCACTGCCCTGATGTAGGTGCCTTTTGCACCATCTTGCCAATCAACAGCAATGCAGTTGATATTTTCCACTTCCAGTAACAACTGATGTGGGAAAACATAAAGCAAAGTATTTAAGGAAACAAAATAACAGAGATTCAACTTAGAATAGACACTAAAAGGTAATGTAATAATGGAATTTCTCATTCTTTACTAAACAGGAATCTTCACCTATACCACACTGAAATACACCTTTTCTTACGAAACAGAATATAACAAGCCATTAGTCCAAAAAGCACCAATTATGAAAGAAGGTAATAAAAAATATTTTACTTTATAAGCCAGTTGTATATGTATTTGAAATAATTTGGAAAAGTCACACAACTACACAGTAGCTGCTATATGCAGTATGTGACTTTCTTTGAGGGCTGTTGGTAGTTTAATGGCGTAATATAGGAAGTAAACTTATTTACCAAGTGTCTTTAAAGCTAGGAAAGCCATGCCAGACTTGAAAGGTTTGGAGCAGAGTAGAAAGTTTCTATTTCAGCAAAGAAAGCTAATGCATTGGTCACTCTGGTACTGGTCACTGTCTTGCAGAGATCAGTGATTTTTCCGCTGGAAGAATCGTATACCAAAGTCTGCAGCTATAGCTTTCTGTGGCTAAGGATTAGTTAAGGGTTGAGAAAGAACAAGAAGTGGAAACAAAAATTAAACTATGGCAAACAGCTGAAAGTGTGTGACAAGGAAAGCAGAAGCTGGAAGTGATAGTGCATTGAATCCTGGATTCCCTCCTCTCCTGTAGGCACCATAAACACAGTTTGTAGTGTGGAGAGACAGACAGAATTGTTGATTCTTTTCAACTGAAAAAAATTGGAAATTTAATATTCTGCACTAAAAGTTTGCATAGATTTATGAACAAAATAATGATGTATATTCAGTGGTCATCGCTTTCTAGCTTCTCCTTTTCCCTGCCAGCACGGAAGAAGCAGAAACTAGAGTAGACTTTGCGTGTCTATCAAAGCCAAGGCTGTCATTGACACAGTACGCTCTGCTGGTCAGAGTGCACCAGTTCTGTTTTGTGATAGCTTCCACATTTCATATTAGAAATCTTTTTTTTTTTTATTTTTAAATTATTATTACAGAGTGCAGTGAAAAAAAGGGGTTTGCCCCCCCCCCCCCTTTTTTTTCTTCTTTTTAAAAATAAAGGACCGAATGGTGGTGAACTAGAATAGTGTTTGTAGATTGAAACTTGAGCTTTACAACTCAGGAAGGCCGTTTGGCTGAAGGATAGTTCAATTGCTCCTAAATGGGAGGAGGAAGGAATTGGTGTGTCTACTGTGATATCCTGAGACTGGGGACATTTTGTGATCAGTTTGTTGCTTTGATCTGATCTGTAGAGTTTGGGGATGGAAATTCTCTAGGGAAGCATAATGTCAGAGGTGACCAAGGTGCCTTGACTATTCTGCATCTTCCACAGTGAGAATGTTTTGACTTTTGTGAAACTTTCTTCTTGGTTGGTATCTGCTACTACGTAATGAATTGCAAAATGGAAAGTGAACATTAGTAGGACTTAAAGGATACTGACAGATTGTAGTTACAACTGCTGATGGAAATCAGAGGATACTTGCTCGTACCAAGCACATTTCTACCACCCAGCCTTTTTTCCCAGTGCTGCCAAATCCATGAATGATGAAGGAGGTATTCCTACTTGAGGAAAACTGTGAGTTTTGGATGGTTGAGGAGTTTATCGCTGAGATCACCTGCGTGTTTGGGGGGGGAAAAAAAGAAAATGTTTTATCTATTCATACTTTCAAACATTTAAAAAAACCTCAGCTAAGTAACCTGCTGCTGAACATATCTTGTGTGCTCACGTATCCCTGCTCTTCAGATTGTAAAAGTTTTACAGGTATAACCTCTCATTCTTAGAGAGCCTGAGGTAGATTCTCAGCATAGCAACCAGGGTTGCTGTAAGCAATGATGTCTGCCACAGCAGTGATGGCATCATATAGTTCGTGCCAGAGGAATCCTAAACATTCCTGTGCAGCTCAGGGACACTAGGTCTGAGAGCCCAAAAGGGATTTAGCAGCTTCAGAAGTGTTTGCTGAAGTGATGTGGTCTCAGCCCCTGATCTGACAGGTTTCTCCACGTTGCTCTGCTCAGGGCATAAGCAACTGGAGTAGTTCTGTCTTATTTTTCAGAGTTCAGAGAAGCAGGTAAGAACATAAAATCACTTAAATTTAAAGGCAGAAAGTAGGTTTGGAAATTACATAAAATCAGTCTTCCAACTTTTCTTTTTTTAAAGTCACAATATCTTCCTAGCTCAGCTTCCCTGTAAGACGTCAGTATTTGCTCTCCTATCTGAATACTCAGAAGTTTACCTGAAAGAGTCCTCAACTTCCCTCAGACACCTAAGTAGTCTGCCGTAACCTGTATCCTTGTGCAGGAAAATGCCAGGAAAGCTGTTATGTCTTACAGTTACTTCACAAGTTTTTTTTTTTTTTTCCTTCATGCTGTACCCCAAATAGCTTCAATGTTCCTTCATTACCATACCTTCAAACTATCTTCTTATTCTGACTGCCTATGAATAGCGATGTAGATTTAACAAGTTAACAAATGTTTGTAGGTTTAGTCAGTTCTTGATGTTAAAAATAAATGTCACCTGTGAGTTATTTCCTGTTTCTCTGGTGTAGAGAGAGAAGCTGATGTTCATATGTTCTGGAGAGTCAGGCAAACCTGTCAGAAGTCTCCCTGGTACCCCAGACCAGGGTGGGTCGTCTGTAAAACAGCCAAGCCTAGGGTAGCAAACTTCTTTACCTAGAGCAGAAGAAACAACTTGTTTATCTTTCGGACTTACTTATGTTTGATGTATTTCAGACTACAAGGGTGTGAAGAACAGACAACTAAGGAATTTATTTTATGATTAATTTCCAAACTGAGATTCATTCTTATTTCCTTTATGGATATTTCCTGAAGCAGGTAACACAAGGGGAGCTAAATAAGAGGATAAATCAAGTAAAGACCCAGACAGTGTTTTGACACCATTTTGTCGGCTTGTAAAGGATTCATTCAATTTCTTAAAAAAAAAAAAAAAATATTAAGAAGAGATTATTAGAATTGCTGCTGCATCCTACTCCACAGCATTGTGTCCCTGCTTGTAGGAATGAAAGATATCTACGTAGTAATCTTGTACTGTGAATAAAATGATAATTTCTTTCAATATAGTAGCTTTTTCTAGATTAAACATATCTCTTGCTCACTTATGCTCAACTTTTATATCTTAGCACTGTCTGTTGTGCTAAGCACCCTGTTGGTGAGCATTTCTTTATATACATCAGTCATGTAAAGACAGCCTGTGCACTGTCTGGGTAGAAGTAGGACGTGTGACTCTGAATTTCTTTGTGAATTTTCAGCACAGAGTTATATCTCTTGTGTTCTTAATAATAAAATTTAAACAGAGAAGAGCCTTTTAGCATTAGTTCTATGCACGGTAATTGACATTGTCAAACAATGACACACAAATCATACTGTAACTTCAATGTACAGGAAAATACCAGTCATCTCCTATATATTATTTTACCTGAATTCACCTTCTAGTGGTAGTTTTCATAGATACAGAGTCTCACCTGCTACTGTGCCAAGGAGATAAAATGCAATAATCCACATTCCAATCACCTAAAACAAATTAAATATACAGGTTAAGCATTTTATTTAGAGTGATTTGTCCTTTTAAAAAGAGTGTAATACAAAGAGAAACACAAAGGCCTGCCCCTGAAGAGGAATAACCTCATCCACCGGTTGGTGCACACTGGGGACCCATCAGCTGGACAGCAGCTTTGCAGAAGAAGAAAGACCTGGAGGTCCTGACGGACACAAACTTGACCATGAGCCAGCGACAAGCCTTGCAGCAAGGGCAGCCAGCGGCATCCTGGGCTGCACTGGGAGGAGTGTTGCCAGCAGGATGAGGGGGGTGATCCTTCCCCTCCGCTCACTTCTGCTGTCTGATGCATTTCTTGCACGGGCAATACTGGGTGCGGGTTGCTGAGGGAGTGAACTGGATGACAAGGTCCTGACTTTTGCCAGCTGTGAGGACGTAGGTCGGCGGTGTGGTAGAACAGTCAGTGATACCTGTAACTGGGGAAAGGCTGTGTGCTTGACAACATCTTCAGGCTGTTTGTGCTGCTTTTACCCAGGGCTCTTTGCAGTTCTGCACCTTCGTATCCCTGACTTTGTGCAGATTCCTTTCCTGTACACTTTCCTCACTTGGCTTTCCCATGGCAGGGGTTCCATGTGTTTCACCATTCTCATCCCTTCCCGTTTGCCTCGTTCACTGTTCTCAATTTCTTCTTCTAGTGTTTACTATGGCACCCGCCTCCCATTTTCCACATATTGCTTTTCTTGTAAAGAAAAAAAAATTGAGCTGTCACCCTTGGCCACTTATATAGATCATTAAAGGTAATTAAGAAAAAATGGTAAATTTATTAGGTATAAACCTTCCTGTGTGGGAAACAGTCTCCAAGGGGTATTTTTAGAGATTTGGCAATGTGAAAAAGCTAGAAAACCAAGGCTCCAAAGGTCATTGATGCTACCAAATGCTCTCAGAAACAATTGGGAATTTCACAGAATTTGTCCTTGAAGCATGTGTGTGAAATGTCAGACAGGAGAGGTGTATGTGATCCAACATACAACTAAGTGTTTGTTTTTTTTTTTTTTTTTGGTTTGGTTTGGGTTTTTTTTTAATTTTATTGGTTTTTTGGTGGAAGTCAGCTTACTTGGCTGTAATGGTGCGGTTTCCTAACCAAGCCAAATGGGATAGGTCAGAGTGCAGAGACTGTGTCTCTGAGTGCTCTGAGAGCTCAGCTCCCTGTGTGGTAATAACTCGTTGTTTATGTGGCAGAGGAGCAAGGCTGAATATCTGAGCAGTGAGCTGGAGCTGCAAAGTGCGGAGCTGAGAGGAATCACAAAATTTCCTTGGAAATACAGTTCTGTTTCCAGTTCTAATAAATCCACTGAAGTCAATAGAGAAGAAAACTAGCTCCTTGGGGAGAGTGGAAAGTGGCGAGGAAGTCTGGCAGTCAGTAAGATTAGAAGGGAAAGGGATCAGGAGTTGTTCTAAGCAGTTGGTGGCAGTCAAGAACAGAGAGGTCCTAGCTGTTAGCCAGAATGAGTGCCTCTATTCAGTAGGAATATCTCAAGAAGTACCCATCATCGTGATGAGAACCTGATGACAATGCAGGAAAATCACAGATGATGTGGCTCATCAAATGAATTGGGGAGATTTGCTTATATTTAATGGAGAGCTCTCAGACTCAGGACATGGATGGTCTGTGCTGGGAACACTGCAGCAGGAGAGACAGCATAATTTCAGATTCAAAATCAGAAAGGCAGCTTACGAATAATGATTTTAGAAAATGTGGGAGGCTCTTGCCAAATAAGAGTGATCAACAGTTTCTTTTCAGAAGTTCTTCCTTTGAAGGCAGAAAATGGAGATGAACATGTAGCTAGGTAAGTAATGGAAGATGCAGAAAACCTTTGTGTGTATGGGTGAAAAGGCTGATTCATTCTGTTACTGTGAGGAGGATAGTTTGGATAGGAGACATTTTTTATGTGTGTAGGTTTTCTACATTGGTCTTTGTTAACCTGATCACCAAAAGATTGCAAAGAGGTCAATAAATGATGTCTTTTTACAAAAGGTTGAGGCAGCGTACAACTTAATGGGGGAAAATTCTTTCACTGGGCCTTTAAGAAGCTTAGTGCTGAACAAGAGGAACTGGAATGACTTGTTCGTGAATGTGAACTCAGCCTGGCGAGTATTGCTGGCAGGAAGGCTGCTGAACACCAAGCTCAATTGTTATTCTCCATGGACAGAGGACATGCACTTCTGAAGCAAATCCAGCACTAAATATCTCCAAATTGCTGTTCAGTTTAGGGGAGAAGAATAATAAATTGCAAATATTCATAGACTGACATCGTAATGTATAAAACCTACACTGGAGTGGTAGTTGTCCTTCACAACAGGCCACCAAGTCGCCTTCCGGACACTGTTGCCCAACCTGTGATTCATGGGCCACTAGTGGATGGATTGTGAGATATGAGAAAGTCTGCATAATGACTGTCAACAGTGTATTTTTAAGTCCCATAAATGTATCCACACACCTTCCTCAGGATATGTGCACAAACACGCACACAGTCTATTCAAGAGAAGCAAGCCCAAATCTCAGGCATTTTAATTATCAGCATTTTGAACCTCATAATCTTACTGCAGTATATAGATTTTTTGTTTTGTTTTTAAATTTAAACCAAGATATGTCATTTATCTCATTGCTAAGAATTTTACTCACCATTCTCTTATCAACCTCCTTATCTCTTTCCCTGGTGAGCAGTAACAGGATACAAAATGGCCACTGTTTTCTTCAATGAAGATTGGGTAGCTTTACACTGAGGAAAAAGCAATAGAAAAGCTATTAAAAACCTACAGGCCAACTTGGTAAAGTGAAAGAAACTGGAAGAATACAAGAGGACAAAAAAGGGGAATATTGGTAACTGGGAATAAATAGCTAGAAATCAGACAGATTTCATAAGGAAAACAGCAATGCCAATAGAATTAAGACATAATTAAGAAGGAATATTTAATGTATGAAGAATTAAAAAGCTGCAGTGTTTTTTGGTCTATTACTAGATAAAATGGAGCAAAAGGCAATGACGCAGCTGAAGTGAAATGTTTACATTTTTATTTTTCTCTGTTTACCAAAACCAGCTGATGTTGTTCACACCAGCAAAAAAAAAAAAAAAAAAAGTATTCATGATGATTCTCTGTTTGGACAATAGATCTGCTATAGAACAGCTGCTGGAACTACATAATTTAAAATGGATTTTAGTAACTCATAGCTGAGAGTCTTAAAGAAAAAAGCTATAAAAAAAATCTATTGACAATTTTTAATTAAGTTATTGGTTATTAAGTAAATTCCAAAGATATGTGGTTTGAAGAAATCTGCTACACTAATAGATAAAAGAAGATATGATGAATGACCTAAGGAATTTCAGACCTGGGAGTCTCAGTGCTATATCAGCCTGAGGCAGAATAATGTAACTTTCCACAGGATACTCAGTCATGAAAGAAAAATTGTGAAAAACTGCTAAAAGATTAAGTTGTGTAATTCAGTTACATGACGTGACAAACTTCCATGGCACTCTTACAGGATCAGCATTATAAGTCTTTTGATACTTGGATTTCAATAAGATCTGCTCTGTTACTTGATATTTTGGTTGAGAAACTAAAATTATATACGTGCACTATTACAACAGTTAAGTAGATTAAAAATTAAATGCATGGATTATGTAGATTAAAAATTGAGTAATTACGGCATCTCAGACTATAATGGCAAAGAACTAGAAGGTAACTCCTGGATTTGCAATTACAGTTATTGCTACTGTGCACCATCACATCACGATCAAGCTGTGATCATGGGTTTAGCTGTGGTTTTCGAGCCTGTAGTTACTCACTGATCATGATGGATCATCACTGATTAGGGCTTTAGAGGAATCAATTCCTGGCATTACACTGCATGCCATCTTTCAACACTAGTATTGCTGGACGTGAACTCGTTACTGAAAAAATATTGACATCCAGACTAAGGATTAAGGACTAAGGATTAGATAAGGATTTCTCCCTGGTAACAAGCGATAGGACTAGGGGGAATGGTCTAAAGTTGCGCCAGGGCAGGTTTAGGTTAGACATTAGGAAAAATTTCTTCACAGAAAGGGTTGTCAGGCTCTGGAATGGGCTGCCCAGGGAGGTGGTTGAGTCCCCGTCCCTGGAGGTATTTAAAAGAAGGATAGATAAGGTACTTGAGGACATGGTTTAGTGGTGGGATGGCAAGGTTAGGTTAGTGGTTGGACTTGATGATCTTAAAGGTCTTTTCCAACCGAGATGATTCTATGATTCTATGATTAGTAAATAAAAAATATAGGTCATGAATGTTGGATTATCTTTTATTTTTTTGAAAAGTAAATGCTGTCACACTGCATATCATACTCACAAAATGGAGGGAAACATCTGAGGAAGCAGTAACCGAAAAGGCCTTTGAAGTCTTGCTGACATATTACTAGTGACTTTTGGAGTGCCAAAGAACTCGTTAGTCTTTGTATCCACGTATACAGATGGGAGAACAGTATTTTCAGTATATATATATTGCATTCAGTATATAGGTGGGAGTATTGTTTAAAGACTACAGAAGCTTCACTGGTGCTGCATGCACAGTTCAAGAGGGATATTGAGAAAATGGAGAAGGTGGTTCTTGAATGAGAATGGAAAAGAGGGAATGCAGAGCGAGAAGTGAAGAGAGGGTATTTTAGCCTAGGAGTATGAAGTGTAAATTTGTAGGTTTCCTTCCTCCAAACCACCCAATATGAAGCAATAACCAAGGTAGAGCTCACATATGTCGTCTGGTCTGGGTAATAGAGTTTTCTGAGTATCTGCTGACATCTGACACTGAATCTGAGACAGAGGACTAGGGCATTAACCTGCAATAATGACTCAGTGATGTAAATTCTTTTCTTGAGGCATTTAATGTGGGAAGTGTTCCAATAAAAGGTTAGTAAGTGTGCAAAGTTCTACATACATTTGTTCGTCATTGGAAGATGCAGTAAGATTTGGGCTTTTAAGGTCAGTTGTTTAGAAAAGGTGAACTAGCTAAAGAAATAGCAGGATAATAGTGAAGAAAACTTCCTAAATATCAAGTCCTTGGCTTCCCACTTCAGGACTTTGTGCAGTATATCTGCTCTGATTTCCTAAATAATAGGGTTCTCACTGTGACCCTGCACTGGTATTCATACATTTATATTTACAGAGACAATTATGATAACTTAATCTGACTATAAGCATCATAAAAAACACCAGCAAAGATGATTTAGTTCTGGGAGGTGGCTGAGCCGATTCTGTGCCAACTAGGGAGCCTTCAGCTGACTTGTATCCACCATCTGGCCACTTGTGTCTCTTTCCAGGAGGACCTTCACTGTTCCTCTTTGTGATTAGGCTACTGTTAAATTTAGTCAAGTCTAAGACAAACACTATTTGCCTTTTGCTATTTCTGAAGTGCAGAATAACCCTTGCTGATGACTAGTTCAAGTTTCTCTCTAAGCGGTAGTTTACCAAAAAAGTCTCACTTGCCACATTCTTCCACATAACAGCTCTGTAATTCTTCCCTACTTCCATTCTCCCTTTAAATTTGCAGTGCTTCTAATAATGTTTAATTATGTAGCCTAATTTATTCTCCTTTTTATTTCAGCTGTTTGTTCTCATGCATTTTCCCTTTAAAAAAAATAAAATCCAGATTCCATGTGCAAATACCATCATTTTGTTCTTCCTTTAAAAACATAGGGATGTATTCTGTCTTAAATTACCTTAGCCCCACTGAATCCACCCTGTTTTCCTAGCTCCATGACATTATCACAGCCAAGAAATTCTCATCTCCTACTGGAATTTCCTAGAATTGAAAAGTTTTAAGCCTTGCGGCTGCTGCCAGGATCTCCTCAGGATCGCTCCGAGTACTACTGTTTGTTTTTCGCCTGTTGACTCAGACCATACCCTTCAGCCTGTCTCTCTTTAAGCAGGAGTCTCTACAGTCCTCCAACCCCAACCAGCAGTTAATAAAGACGCTTGCCCAAAAGCCCTGCCAAGTTTTCATCCACTTACCACTCTGAGTGCAGAAAGGGTTGCTGCTTTGCAAGCTCCGTTCAACCAGCTCCCTGTCAAATCCTGGTTGCTACCAGCTCTTTTCACTTGGAATCAGTCCCATGATGGTGGGTGCGGACCTGCCCACACAGTGTCTAATTATAGGGTTTGTGTGGGTGAGTGAGAACCTTTGTAAGAATGATACCCTTATTGCTGGATACAACAGATGTTGCCTTTTCTTGTCTCTTGTCATACCTAATGCATCAAAATTTTCACCTCTTAAAGTTTTGTTATGGGTTTGAAGAAAAGCCAGATGAGACCATTTTAGCCCTCAGAGGGTTTATTGTATGTAATGTTCAACGTGAAATGCTTACCTGAGTTCGCTGGTTATCGTAACGTCCTGCTACAGGCAGTGGGCTGAGCCTCCTCTGTAGGGAAGTTCAGAACAGGAGCTTAATTTCGCTGCTCTGTGTCATCCTCTGGAAGTCGCCAGCTATCTGCTTTTATCTGAAGTACGTGCCCTGTGAAGCAAACCCTTGTACATTTTCATATAATCAAACCTGTTTATATTTTTTGCAGAGGTTGGGCTAGCTCCTTTTAAAAAGGGGGGGAGTGAGGAAAAAATTGTGTTACAACTTACGGAGAACACAGGTGCCTGAGCATTTATTAGCTCTTTCTGGTGAAGTTACTCAAGCCTACTACCTACTACCATTTTGACTACTCATGTCCTCTTAGGCCATGTGGGATTCACAGCTCAGGCGTCTCTGTACCAAGCGTTCTCATCAGTTGGCATGCTCTGAATATAACTGGCATCTACAGACAATATTGTGATCAGCTTAGAGCAGAGAAACCCCAGACACTTTCATCCAAAGTTGTGTCAGGAGGAGGATAGAATGATGATAATAGTGTCATTCATCTTTTTCTCTGTAATGGCTTTGTGACTTGTCCATCATGTAAATACTAGGTTTTCTTCTGTGCTCTGGACGTTGTGGGTCACAACTATGTCATAACCCAGGTCTTTCAGTTCCTGGGCAAGACCTCAAATCACTACACTGCTACCTACAGGATGGGTGCTGCCATAATCACCTGTTCAGGCAACTGTATAAGAGCGACTGTCATCCTTATAGAAGGAGTGATTCAAGTGCCTAAGGGCAGGAAGTAACCTGGGTTGAATCTGTGGTTCATATAAGAAACCAGTTTGTGGTCTTGAGATACGTACATTGCCTGAGAGAAGACATAATTTCAGAAATAACACCAGAAATATGTTTTTCCATATGCTGAGCTGTACACAATGCAGTCATCCTGCTAGCCATTGTAAAAACCAAGTCAAGAGCATCTGTCACTCCTTGTAGCTTGTGGCGCCTACCTGAAAGTTTGGATCTGTGTCTAGTTCTTGTTGCTAAAGTGGCGTAAGCCAGAGCTGTATACGATGATAATCATTAGAAAGAAGTCTCAGAGCAATCTGGAGGAAGCAGTGGATAGTCAGTGGCTGGATCTCATGTTTAATTATTGCTTACACTGAAGACACACATGGAATTTCAGATAAGGCAGAGCAGATCTAGCTAATAAGAAATTATCTACAATGTTGTCTATCTTCATTGACTGGAAGATGGAAATTTGGCAGGAGTTATGGGACCTGTATCTCCTCAGAACAATGTAGCTCATTAGGTAAGTCTGAGGAGGGATGAGGTTGGGGAGCCATGGAAAAGAGATAAGGAACATCATGTGCCCCATTTGTCAAAACATCAGTATGTAAGTTAGATGGAAAGCAGCCAGTGAAACTGGTGCCTCTATTAACGATGAAACGTCTTCAAAAATTGCTGAATATCTTTGTGTGAAAAATCAGACCCCTTTGAAATGTGGTGTTTTTTTTTTTTTTTTTTTTTTAGGGGACTAGGATTGCTGGATATGCTTAAATATTTTGCTGTACTTTCCTCAGAGTTAGTTCTTTGTGCGCGAGTGTTAAACCAGTGCCACCGAGCCCCCTCCAGTTACAAATCTGAACAGAAGTACACACTTGCAAGAATACCTCTGGGGACAAATGTACACCAATAGCTGAAAAATGCGTTTGACAAGAATATAAGTTTACTAACTTCTTTATTTTGCTTTTTGATCTGCTCTGTATGTTAAGTGGCAACCTGGCTGATACAGGAGGGACCATATACATTTTCAACATGGAGTTTCACTGTCAGTGTGTATCAGAGGGAATACACAGTGGTGCAGATTAAATTCATGTAGGCCAGTATGACAAGTTGGAATGAACAGCAAAAGAGTTTGTAACCCATGTTGCAGGGTTTTGAGGTCTAGCTTCTTTTAGGAATGGTCTGATTTTATGTCCTGAGAGGAACAGTAGGTTTTTATGGACAGTAAGAAAAGGCTGGCTTTTGCAGTTGCCCCTGACAATATGCAAGTGAACACATCCAGGTGTTTTTATAAATGTCAGCCTGAGAATTGTCAAGGACATAAATGCATTCTGATAGTAGTGACCTTCACATAGGTAGGAAAAAGAGGATCAAAACATTCACTGAGAATCATGTTCTCCAAAGGAATCTCAGCAACTGTGTTTCAAGTGCAGCGATATATAAATTACCAAGGCTTTCATAGAAAGATAAGTGAATAAAATTGTAAAAGCAACATTCTTCTCTCTCATTTCAATTATAGATTGAAGATGGTTAATTAATTTCTTAGCCTGGATGGAGGTCATCTATAAGTATCTTTGTGTATTCCATCCCCATGAGATTTGCTAATACCTACAGACAAAGACCACTCACCTTCTTGGAGAATCTTACCTTTAGTCTCTGAGTGGCAAAGCCATGAATAAAATACTTTCTTGATATTTATATTGTCTAACTCCAATGTGTTCATCCTGGTAAAGTGAACAAATCTTATACTGAATAGAGGCAAAACCAATTTGCCTTAGTGTATCGTTTCCGGTGTTGCATAACAGAAATAAAAGGAATATTTTGGAAGTGATAAATATTTATGGCTTTCCATAATACATGCTGTCTGCTAATTAAGTCAGTCAAAGCAAGCAAAGATAATGTCAACTCCTGGTTTTGTGCCCTGGAGACTTAGGAAGCATTGTATCATTTTAAGGAACTAACACTGGGGCAGAATTTTAGAGCAGATGATGACAGTAACCAAAGACAGAGAGGAGTCAGTAGGAACAGCCAGGCTTTATTTACCAGTAAGGGGCAGAATTAAAGGGAAGAGGGTGAAGTCTATTATTCTGAATGCTTGATCTAATAATGATAGAATATGAAACTTTATTGAAAGAAGCAGCTGAAGTAAAAGGGAATAACCATAGATTTTGCCTTGCAGATTGAAAGGCAAATGCAAATCTTGAATGTTTAGAATGATAAAACAATGTCTCTGAACAGCCTGGATGCAGACCAGTGGCTTAGAACAAAGTTAGCCATCCAGGGCTCTGAACATCTGGCTTTCCTAGTATTAAAAAAAAAAAAAAAAAAGAAAAAGAAAAATCATGAGATGCAAAGGGGACTGATACCAATGCCAGTCTGTATTTTGACATATTGCTTACGCTTCCAGTGTTGCAAGACACTGGCCTCATCCAACCTTGTGGTAGCTGGCAGGAGATGTATGTTTTTCTGCAGCACAGCGATGTGGGCGTGCTCTGTTTGTGCAAAGGTTGGTGATGATGCATGTTCTTTCCGGAAGTTTTTAGATCCTTGATTCTTGGCTCTGTTTTATCTTGGAAATATGCCCTAAAAATAGATTTGGGCATGCTATCAACTTCTGCTTCCTAATTATTGGAAAGAGAAAGCAGCTTGGAGACAATTTGAAGTCCCTGACACCGTGCTACTACAAAAGAAGAATGAGAGCCACAAGTTTTGTAGATAGATAACCCGAGTAGATAGATTTGCTGATAGGGCAGCAAGCAATTTTTTACCCTCCCTGTGGCAACTCCAACCCCAGTCAACTTTGCTTTTGGAAGAATAACTCAAATGTTGGGAATGCACAAAAATTTTAATTTTTGCTTTTGTCCCAGGAGCCTGCCAAACATAACTGTTAGATCCAGGGGTTACACAGAATACCCTGACTGCATGAAGATCTCAGCAAAATCAATTTACAAAGATTTTATTTTACCTTCTATATAACAGACACATGTTTGAGAATTGGAGTCTGCTGTAAGAATAATCAGTAATTTTCATTGAGGGAAGAGAGTGAGGGAATCGTAGGCAAACAATTTCAATATAAAAATATCCGGGAGGAAATGCAAGAGGAGGAGTGAGGCGATGCCCCTGCAAGAATACTAACTGGGAAAACAGACCTGCTTCCAGGTGATTTGATCTTACAGGTGGGTCGGTAAGTGATATGACACAACTGTGGGCTGAAAAAAATTAAAAACAGATCTCAGATCTACCAGAAGTACCTTCAGGATGCATGTTCTCAGGCACTGAGCCATAGTAATCATTCACTCATATGCCAGAGATAAAGACTCTGACCTAAATTAAATGTAAAGGGAGAACTCCCAAAAACTTATCAAAATGCATCTGTGTAGAGAAGAATTAGCTTTTCTTGGAGCAACAGAAATCTGAAGAGAAAAACAAAAACTTATATAAAATCAGGTGGGAATATGTGACACAGAGATCCTGTAGATTATCTGGAGAAGAAAAAAAAAAGCTGGATGTATTTTCTTCCTAGAGAAAATGATGGAGATTCCCGTGGAGTTTCTATAAGGAAAGATGCTGTCGAGTGACTGGGCTATCAAATGGTATAATCAGAGACGAGATAGTCTTAAGGGCAGAAGGAAGGCACTGGGGAGGCTTTCTGTCCAAGATCCCTGTCAAGCTTCCTCTCTAACAATGTTGAAAGACCAAAAGGACTTCTTGAATGAACTGATGTAGTTGGTTTGTTTCCCACAAATTTGTGGTTCATTCAGGATTTTATCAATATATTCTAGGATAGCATGAAAAAACCTGAATAGTCACATAAATAAAATAGATAGGATCGAAAGTGGGAAGAGAGGTGGCTGCCTAAACTGAACACTGAGGTATCTATTTAATTAATTTTAATCGATTTGGTTCAGGGCTCACAAATATTTATGAAGGGCTTTTTGATAGACTCTGCTTTTTGGAAAGATGACAGTCTGCTGTGCTATGCGATAGAGTATTTTATTCCCATTAATGGAGAACTCCGATAAAAATGGTCCTTGTTTTGTCATTAGCATTCCTGCATATATCACTTTATGACAAGCACACTGTTCCTCCTAAAATTATTTTTCTGATGTTACATATAAAGTAAACACAGATTATGTAAGTGGAGCAGACAGTATTTTGGATTACTTATTATTGCTGTTCCCTTTTTCTACAAAAGATTTAAGAAGTTTGTTTGGATGTGTGTTTGTGTTACTTTACCCCATTGCCAAAAGAGTGTCATGAGAGAGGAAAGGGGCTGACGCTGAATGCTTTGTAAAGGCTTTGTTAGTAATTTGCCTTTTGGCATAATTTTTGTAGTGAACAAGTGCTTAAGAAGTATAAAATGAAATTTGTATTGTGATTCTGAAGCACTCATAGTGTTGCAGAATATATAAATAATGTAAAAGACTGAAGGCAAATCATAATATGTCCTTAAAAACCCTAGACAAATGAAGCGCATTTGATTAAAAAAAAAACCAAAAAAACCCCCTACCTTTCAACCTGACAGCCAAACATATCAAATGGTACGTCTCACTTGACATTTAAAGATGTAATTTAAATTGTTCTAAAAAGCTGGCTTACCTTGTTGTGAAGATATGAAAGAATTACCCGTTCCAGTCTTTGAAAAATGCAGATTGTCTTGTGAAATACCAAACCCTCACATTTTTTGGACTGGCTGCATTAATACAAAGTGATAGTATCCAAAGGTTTCATACAAGTAACAATTTTCATTTTTAAATACAGAAGGAAACAGGAGGAGGACTATTTGCTACCAACACAGAGCTGCTTTAGCCCATAAAAATAAATCTCTCATGCTCTGTCTGTACACGTATTAGCCAAGAAGTGCAGTGTTGATGCACTCGAAAATTAATTCAAGAAACATTATATGACAAAAATGCAAAACAGGACAACACAAGGGGAAGAAATTAATGCAATATTTTATTTTTAGTTGGACTGATTGGGTGAGAAAATGCATATTTTTAAGTGGTCTAATCAACTGGACCACATTTATAGCAGAAATAATCAGCCCTTCTGAGCTGTTATGTTTTGTCAGAACGCTGTTGAAATCAATAGATTAAAATTAAACAAAATGAAAGATTGTATTTTTGAAAGTAAGAATATGATTTATTATTCATAAAAACACCAAATTAATTTTTAGAATTGCAAAAGTGGCCCAGACAAGTATGGAGGCAGGAGGGGACGGGCTTTATAGAAATCTTGAAATATTTACATTTCTTTTGCTTCAGTTTCTGACTGTAAGAAAAGGAAAATAGGTCTTGCGTTTCTCCTCCCTGAGTCTCCTTTATTTGTGCAACTCTGGGGCAGAGCGCCGTGCCTGATCTATGAAGGATGTCAAAGATGGTGTAATTACCAGCTGCAGATATTTCCCAACTGCACAGAAGTACCTGGGGGGTTGTTTTGCACTTTTTCAGGGGAGTGCGGAGCGGGGAGTCCCTCCTTACGCAAGAAGGAGTGGGGGGGGGGGGGGG
>VXBL01009334.1:924443-1002613 GCA_013400195.1 Aramus guarauna
GGAACGGAGGGGGGGGGGGGGGGGGTCTTGCCTAAGGAGTTTCCCTAAGGGGTAGAGGAGGACAAGTTCCCTTGCAGAGGAAGGTAGACAGCTGATTTGTCAACTTTCCTGCAAACCTCCTGAGCAAGTCTCTGGCAAACTTCATCGGAAGTGACTGGATTCTGACATCTCAAAATCATTGCTGCGTAATTTGAAACACACCTGTTCATCGCTCCCATCTCCCCTTGTGTAATGCCTCTCATTAACACGGTCTGGCAAACCTCACTGGAAGTATGCTGGAAGAGCTGGTTAGTGGGACGGGACAGAACAGAGTTGCCCAATGTGATTCACACACAGGATTTCTGCCCCCAAATGATAAACCTGAGATTAGAATTAAAAACTGATCTATGTCTTAGACCACAGCGGACACTGAAACCCGGAAAAGATTTTTGTGGTTAGCTTGTATTGAAACAGAAACAATTTTAGCTTATTTCGGCTGATGCTGATAACTCTTAGTAGTCTGTCTTTGTTAACCACTATAATCAAAATGCTTCCAAATTTTGGGGGGGGCCAATGCTATATAGTAATGCAAATGATGTGGCTCAGGCGTGACATCAGTAGCTTCAGAAAGGTAAGGTAGAGGTGGAAAATTCAGCTTCATTGGCGAGAGAAAATAGTGACTTTGAAGGCTGCCAGCAAAATGAACGTCCTCAATAGCGCAACAGCGTTTTGATAAAGACGATGCCTGTTTCAGGTATAAAGAGTCCCAGCTCACCAGTGCTCAGCAGAGCTGAAGAGAGCACATCAATGAGCTCTTCCCCAGGAGAAAGGCAACAATCAAGTATTTTGCTGTGCATTAAGCTGTCCAGCTTGACAAATGGTGAGCTTTGATGGAAGAGATTCTCGAGGTATTCTGTACTGCTCAGTACACAGTCCCAGCTCCTAAGCAGTCTTTTGGATGTGCTGCTAAAATGTTGTTTAAATGTGATTGTCAGAAAGGAAGAACACGTCAGGCAATGCTATTCCAACTCTGATTATTTTTATATTTGAAAATATTCCTCACACTCCTGACACAGAATCAGACGCTCCTGAAAACATAGAAGTGTCCTTTTCCTAAACAAGTAAGCAGGCACTATTAAAGAATTCGGCTGTCTATGCTCCTTTTTTTATTTTCTCCCACTCTCCTTTCTTTTTATCTTTTTTCATTCTTTGTTGGTTTTTTTGTTTGTGTTTTTGTTGTTGCTCTTGTTTCATTTTGGATGCTCCTTCTACGGTAATTAAAAGTATTTCAAAGGAGAATTAGCTGGAACCTTTTTTCTATTGAGTTATTTTCCCCTTGACGGGAATATAATCACATCGCGTGAGTGTGCTACTAGTAAAATACCTGTTAAGCTGTCATTGGAACTGCAATTCACAGGAGTGTAGCTCCCCTATACGGATAAAACCTGGTAACACTGATTTGGAAACAGCCTTTACAGAGGGCTGGGGACATTTTTCCTGTCTGTTGAAGGAGCCTTGTTACTAGTTTGCTGCTGACTGAAGAAGTGCACCCTTCCAGATGGGGAGGGTTGCCGCAGTGGACAACCACAGCTTTCCTCTCCGAGCCTCAGCAAAGCGCCAGGGCTTGCCACGTGCTCGGCCGCACGGTTCCACAGCCGCAGAACACAGACCTGCCGAGGGAGGAAGGGGTTAAGGAAATATTTTTCAGCACAATGGGACATTTTCTTAGCAGTAGCCAGAAATAATCAATATAAACCCAAATTTTGTTTTATGTTAGGTCAAAGCATGGGTTCTAGTTGGCTGAGAACATGAAGTGTGTGTGTTATCAAAAGTTTTAAAAGAATTACTAGTTAGTATATAATTATTAAATTCTAAGACATGTTCAGTTTTACGCTCAGACCCCATTAGCACCTTAATTTGGACCATGCTTTTGAAGTGACTCCCTCACTCCGTTTTCCCCAATTACCACACTGCTTTACACAACAGAGTGGTCTGAATCCATCAGCTGGATTCATTTTGGTTAAAACTGAACCGAGAGGTGTGCTCCAGAAGCATACCTAATGGACCGCAGATGCCAGTGGGCGCCCGGTCCACAGGATCAGGTTAGAATCAGCCTAAAGTGCCCTGCCAAGGCAAGGATACTCTTGCACTGTGCAGAGCTGTTTCTGACGTGATGCACTTTAGGAGAAAAACTTGTACCTTTCTTGAAAGTGCAGGGTCTGGCAGATGCACCCGCCCTGACAAAGTCCCCAGGAAAACCTTCCCACCACAGTTTGAGTGATGCCCGGAGGGCACTGGCAGTTTCAGTTGACGGGAGACAGAGCTGAGGTTTTTGGCCAACAGGGACCTACGTGACCATGTATGACCACAGGTCAGATTCGAATGGGGTGTAAATGGAGTCCCGCGAGGGGCCCGTCTTGAGTCGGTCTCCCTCAGGGCAGCGGGTCTGCGGTCGGAGGCTTTCCCCGTGGGCTGGGATGCCACCCATGGTTCATCTTCTGTACAGATTGAGACACCTCATCTTACAGGAGTGAGTGATTTTGCGCATTTTGGGTCATCAGCCNTCTCCCACCACCATTTATCCTGAATGCTTGGAGGAAGTTCTGAGGACTAAATGTCACTTCCCCCCCCCCACCCCCCCCTTTGGCTGAAGTCTGTGGTGCAGATCTCAGTTAGGCACCTTTGTGAAGGTCAGAAAGTCTCTGTATTAACCTTACTTGAGAAAGCAGAGGAAGCACCATTTGTGCTTGTATGGGGAGGTTATTGTGGGTTCTGCTGCCGGCTTTCAGCCTATCAACCATACGTACAGGCTTCTTGGTACCTAAGGAGGAGATAGCTACTCAGAGGGAGCTACAGAAGGATGCTAGTGCCTTAGTTGCTTAAATTCCTGTGCTTTTCAGGATGAAGACATTAGATTAGTTAGCCCAGCCTTTGTCAGTATTGCTGTGGAGTTTATTCTAGATGGGTTTTTTTTTTGTTTGTTTGNGCACAGGGCTCCACCTTCCCCCTCCGGAATGTCAGATTTGAGATCGCTGTTCTTCGGGGAAGTCTGGCTGCAGCGCTGAGCGGGTGGCAGTAACTGCAGTCACCCCAGCACCCCGGCACTGCCACGACGTTTGGATTAGGCTCTTATTTGCAATAATTAAACCCACTTGCTTTAAGGGACATGATAGCAAGCAAAGGTGTTTTGGTTTTTCCCCCCCTTTTTTTTTATCTTGTTTTTCCCCTTAGGCCTACAGAATGGAAGATCATTAGATTATGTACTCACACATTTCCATTTTCCCCAGATATTATTGTTACTTCTTCAGCTCCCATGCAGCCTCTGTCCACATGACCTAGATGCTTTTTCCAGAGAAACTCAACTTTTGAAATGTTCCCAGAAATTTCTGTATCAACATAGTTCAAGTATGTGTTGCCTGGTTTGAAAGTGCCCCTGCCAAAAGAAAAGCACAGAAGTGATGCTCAGTCTTCTTTACAAATGAGAAAAAAAAACGCTACAGTTTAGAAAGGGAGGTGAAGTGGGGGATACTATGAGAGTGGAAGCTTTGAATACTATGTTTATAGTTTATTACATTTTTTTTCAAGAATTACCACTCAGGGATGTTAGGCAAAATTTTAGCTTAGAGCATGTTCTTGGAGGGTACGTTCCTGGGGGAGCACATGGGGCTCTTGATGCGGAGCCTCATGGAGATCTGAGGCTTTCAGCTTAGGCAGTAGGGGATCATGTCTCAGGTCCAGAACCAAGTTCTGACCTCTGAGTAGTCATTCAAGCCATGCAGCAAAGTCTTTGATAAAGTCCTTGGACATTAGATTTTTTGTACATAGAATATATCAAATACTTCTTTTTGACAAATACTATAACAAGGCTAAACTGAAGGGAAGATTAAAAAAAATAAAAATATATAATGCACTTTACATTTGACCTTTTTTGTAAGGATTAGGAAGGAATGTCTTGCTGACATTTTGGTTGATTTCTTCCTCCAGATCAGTACTGCATTTTTTTTTTTTGCCTTCCCTGAAGCTATTGTGGCGGTGCTGAGGCTACCTTATCTCTCCCACCACCATTTATCCTGAATGCTTGGAGGAAGTTCTGAGGACTAAATGTCACTTCCCCCCCCCCACCCCCCCCTTTGGCTGAAGTCTGTGGTGCANAAATGAGATCTATCTTCAAATAAGTCCACGTCAAAAAGTTCTCTCAGTGTTTTTGCTTGCTCTCAACCATGAAGAAAATGGAAAATTATAGTTTACATTCGTGCTTTCTGTGGTATCACTGCTCATTATATCGGAATGCACATTACAGCGTGACATTAAC
This sequence comes from Aramus guarauna, assembly GCA_013400195.1. Lineage (NCBI taxonomy): Eukaryota > Metazoa > Chordata > Aves > Gruiformes > Aramidae > Aramus > Aramus guarauna. The sequence goes on from VXBL01009334.1 coordinate 928,735, forward strand.
ATAGAAATTACCTGTAGGTGTATCGCTGCAGTAGTGTATTTGCAACCAAAGGCACTCCTGGTACAGACCAGTACCAGAGCTATGTTCAACACAGAGGAGGTTGGGTTTACAGTATTTAAACTGTGCTCTTGACAAGGATCAGTTTGTGAGATTTAAATTCATGTTTACTGGAAAAGGCCAGGCTGAGTCGATACGAATCCCAGACTCCAGCACAGTTCATGAGCAACTTTCTTTCTCACATATTCCCTAGAGGAGGGAATGATTAAATGACTGTACGTCATGCAGCTCTTTGTCTTCTCAGAGAAGATCACCAAATGACGTTTGAGTCCAGCGGCAGCCACAGAGCTCTTTGCTCTTGCCCACCTTGCTATGCTAACTGTCATTCTCAGAAAAGAAAAGAAAATACAGAGCAAGACCAGCAAGCAAATTGTGACCACAACCTGTGGCACGGGGAACTTTAACCCCTTATCAGTGTAAATCACAGGTCACATAGAGGAAGATGAGACATGTAAAAATAGCTGTGTATAAATTCTATATAACAACGACAGAGCCATTTTTCCAACAATCATGTTAAACTTACTTGTCAATTGTATATTTTTTCCTGATCCCATTAGTTCCAGTCAAGGCTACATCTATATTTCCTTTCATGGTTTCTGTCGCAGCTACTCTGACGTGTATCTCTTTCCGCCAGCCTTTGAAAGCAAAATGAAATAGATTACTGTTTTAAGGTGATTTCTTTCCTAATGGTAAAACTTTTCATATGTTTCAGTGTCTTTTAGGGAGAGGAAAGGATTGCACAACTGTGCTTGTAAGCAAACAAAGCGTCGCTCTGTATTAAGGGAAATGTTAGTTCTTTGTGATTCCGGTAGTATGAATTTCCTTGACAGTGGTCTAAATCGCAGATGCAACCTTTGCTGACCTACTGGCTGTGCCGAGTATTTAATCTGCCAGTAACGTCCCTTGCTCTTCCACTTGGCCTCGCTGTTAATTTTGTAATTTCTTACACTTGTAAGCAGTTGGTGGGGTCTCATGGGTACCCTGTTGGCTCTCAACTACGAAGTGAGGTCCACCGGACCGCTGTGTTGTTAAAGATACATTAAACAAACCCGCAGCTTTCCCAGGGGAATCCTGATATACAGAGTGTTTAGGGTGTTTCTTATACCTGTACGCAGCCCCACAGCTGTGCGGACATCTGTCATCTCGCGTGGCAGAGGCAGGGTCTCAGGTACAACAGCACATATTGATTTTAAGCAACCAAGTTTGGGAAGTTTTTGTACTGGCTTTAATTCGGGCTATTAAAAGGAGAATCTCTTCACTCACTTCATAAGGTTATATTTGGTTTCAGGCTATAATTTCTATAAACTCAACAGTTTGTAAATATTGAAATGAATGGATTCATTCAGATTTGAGAAATGGCTAGATTCTCTGTACTCAAATAATTTTTTTTTTTTTTTACTTTTTGCTTTTATGGAGACATGATATAATTTTTTTTGTTGTTGTTCTTAATTTTGCTTTCATATTTTAGTTCCTAGTGAATAAGGACCTCAAAGACCCTCTCTCATTTATTGCCCTTGCAGTTCATCACCTGTGATGGATTACGATTTATGAACTTTCTTACTTCCTAGTTCTGTGGCTGCTTCAACATTAATCACAATTAAAACTATACTTCTTATTACTCCCTGCCATTTTCAGTTGTTGAGCTTTGCAAAAATATTCTGAAATGATCCAGTTTTATGAATTTTTGTCAATAAAAACAATGTAATTTTTTTAATTTGAAGATTTGCACTTTCAGCGTAATGTTCCTCCCACCTTCAGCTTTATGGAATTTTTGAAGCAGTAATCTAATTAACAAAATTTTAGCGGGGTTTCTAACTCAGAGATCAGCATCAGTTGATCTGTTTCTATAATTATCTCGGGCTTTCCCAGATAATGCTGGTACTGCATGTTCCTAACACACCTGAAACTCTAGATTTTATACTGAGTGCCGCTCATTAATTCCAGCAGCTGTCTGTAGAAGTCTGAGATATTTGTCCACATGTAATTCATTGCCGCTTTAGAATTTGCCACCCAAAATGAGCACTTACGAGCATAAGGAGGGGAGGGCCCTGTGTTTAAATAAACCTTTTGCTGTTCTTTTTCAGTTTTATGTAAAAACTTGTCAGCATAATGACCCATCAGTGGGCATCCTTCCTTCGGACAGGGGAAGCAGTCTCCCTGGGGGAAAATAACAACGTGTGTTACAACATGTTATCTGTTTTCATTCTGCTTCTTAAAGTTTAAGAGATTAGGATTTTTCAGCTTTTTCCCAGCTTCTTTTGAAAAGGTGCTTGCTTCTGAGTTCAGATCATATCATCAGTATTTATCGGTGTGGTGATAAAAGGAGCTGAGATGGTCAGTCAGCTTATTTCATCTGGTTGAAAATCAGAGAGAAACAGGTTGAAAAATCTAGCCTAATTCCTCATGCTCTTGCAGAGACCATGAGTAAGTACCTTAATGCATGTTGTGCCAGCTACCTGATCTGTAAAATATAGGTAATATATTCATCTTCCATAGGGTCCATTGAAAACCTCTATGCTAATTTTTATAGGGTGGCTAACCATATTTGCAAGCAGGTCTGCTGGATATCTCACTCATATGGTAAAGATACTTAAGTTTAGGAATAGTGAAGCTTGGGGTCTCGCTTTGGAAGGTGTTCTGTCTGCTTTCCAGCCTTTATTCCCATGCAGAACCTTAATGAAATTAATCTACCTACACAGATCAAACATTCAGATCAAGACCTTGAGGTCCATTAAAATAATAATAATAATAATAATAATAATAATAATAATAATAATAATAATGACAAGTGTATATATTTTCAGTGAAAGTGATTTAATTGCAGTTGGACAAAATAGCATTATTATATTTAGATAGTTCAATTTTCATATTTGGGAGGTTCTGTAGGAACTGATATTTGTGGATCTTTGGCTATTTGGGCATTAGATGAAATAAAGGCTAAATGATCATCATCACTTGTTTATTATGAGATTGAAAAAAAAACATTTCCCTCGCATCACTAAATTGCACAGGGTTCAGGTTTTCAAGTTCTGAATTACATCAAACTTTCAAGGTCATTATGCTGCCTTCTTTTTCTTGCCACTTGAGGGCTGTGTGAGCAATGCTGTGCTGTAGAAGTGTCTCCCCTGCCCTGTATACTCTGGATGTTTATTGTTTATACAGATCTTTAAACATTTCTGAAATCCAGCAGCTGTGCTTTTGATGATGGGTTCCATCAGGTTTAGATGGATTTCCTTCAACCAGACTGAGTGTCTCTTCTTGCCAACCTTGCATGAAAAGTGAACCCAGCCACTGCCTCTCATTGCCCTCTTCATATCTCCTTTTGTAACTGTCTTTGGTCTTTATATTTACTGCCTGAATTTCTTCTGCTGGTTGTTGTTGGGGTTTTAGGTTTTTTTGGGGTTTTTTTTGTTTGTTTGGGTGTTTTTTTTTTTTTTTTGTTTTTTTTTTTTAAGTTTCCTGCTTCTACATCTTGCCTGGTTTTTGGGTATGGTCTGGATGAGGGCAGTCATTGTGTCTGCATAGCCTCCCTGTATCCCATGATCCAGAGTGCAGAAGTTGTCCCAGAAACTATCAAGAAGGGCAGGGCTATAACCCCTCAGATAAATATGTCCCTGATACTTACCAGTACAAAAGCTCGATATGATTCACACTGATACCCAACAAATCCATTGGGAGTGATAATACTCTCAGCATAATAGTGGAGACTTCTTTTATGTCCACATCCAATAGACCTATATGCTGGGGAAAAGCCCAGGTAAAAAAAGATTAAAACTATACATTAACATAAAGTCCATGCCAAAACAACACTTGTGGGTCCTCACAAGCATTTGTACATACAGATATGTACAAATCTGAAGTCTCAGATTAAAAAAAGGTAATAATTAAAAGATGTTTAACGTGTGAATTATTTGCATTTATAGTAAAATATATTTTACTATATATACTACGTGTATTTTGTTGATGGGCACGAGCTAGGCTCTAATCTGTGTGTCCCTCTGCTCATGCTGAAGTTAGCAGAGGTGGAGGTGCACCAAGGTGGACCTCGTGCAGCCTCCTGTCCTGCTATGTGTACTTAACTGCTCTTACTTGAGCATGAGAACCGAGGAGACCTTAGGAGAATTTCCCTTTGATATTTCAAAGACTGGAATAATTCATAGCTACAGCATTTGTAAAGCATACAGTAGTTACTATGAAGCAGTTTTCATTTGCTTACCATTATCACAACATGGTATTTTGTAAAACCACAGTTTCCACTCATTTCTAAAATTAAAGGTAATTGTAGTAATTATTTTAACTTCAGTGGCTTTCAATGTTTTTAAGCACTAGAAAATCTGCGGTCATTTGACAGTGGTGATTCTGTGAAATGCTCTGAAAAGCAAGATGTTTGGCAGTGTGTCCTTGATGTTGTCAGAGTTATTTGAAACAAGTACATTTTCCCATCAGAGTGAAATGTATAAGCAGTTAGTACAGGCAAGAAGAAAGTGCTATTTGGATTACATTTGCAGGTCCCTTTTAACAAGTATTGTCTCCACTGGCTCTGAAGTCCCTCCTTTATCAAAGCACAATAAACCAAAGTTAGGTTGTATAGAAAGGGGCTCTGCTCTGCCTCCGGTCACCTAATGACAGGGTGTAGTCCTGGGGGCACTGACGTAGTAGTAGTTACAAACTGGCACAGCTTATAGTGCATCTTATAGAAAGACCAGTTGGCATTGACCAGTTGATACACGTTGTTCTTTACATAAGGAAAGAAAAAAAACCAAAACCAAACCAACAACCCCACACTAAAAACCCACTAGAAAGTATTTTTCTCTGTTTTTCTTGACAATAATCTGCATCACCAAGGCTTCCTGAGTATGTTTTCTTTATAGTTCCTTCTTCAAATCTAATTCAGAAGGGTCTGTGCTTTTAACTTTAAAAATCTCAGCTCTTACAGTTGGCTTTGTGGTAGTGCCAAATTCACTTAACATCTATACAATGGGAACATAATACTCCCCTCCCTACTGCATCAAAAGCTGAAGAAAGAAGTTGCTAAATAGCATTTCTAAAGCACTTCATACATAAAAGCACTACATAAATGTAAATATTATCAAACAGAAGAGATATGTGCAAGGTGAGGTGTAAATAAGAGGCAGGAGGTAAGGCTGTCTCTACTTTTAGGAGCTGCATGAACAACCAGCTCCATCTGTTCATGTTCAATAGAGCTGAGCTTCTCCATCACCACAAAAACGTTGCAAACAGCCTTGTGAAATGTCTGTGGAAAATATTTAGGTTTTTTTTTTTCTGAAAATGCAGACATTCTTCTGCAGTCTGATTGGAAAGTGTTTTGGTTCCAAGTGACTTTGTGCACAGCCAGCTTTCAGTCCTCTTTGTTACTAAGTTCTCCAACCGATTATAAGACAGAGCATTTTTGAAAGCCAATATCTTAACTAGTCATAGGGATTTCAAAACATTTAGCTGCGAATAACAGATGTTCTTATTTCTGTAGGTTAGGATCAGAAGACAGGATTTTGGGGATCTGTTGTACTGATCCCAGGGTAATTCTGATTAACTGCCCAGCTTTCTTTGAAGAACATGAACTATCAATGGGGCAGTCATTTTATCATCCTCTATATTTTTAACCTTGTGCTGTTCCCTTTGAAGACACTAAAGCTGTTAATGGTGTGGATGAGTATGTCTAACTCCAGTAATATTGGGACTGATATCTTTCTAGGGAGAAGGGAAGCTCAGATTTTAACATACTCATTTTTGTATTATCCTTTAATGAAATTTTACCAGTCCTTCATGTGTGGAATTCCCACTGAGGTCAGGCTGTCAGAACAGTGGTAGGCTCTTGTGACAGGTTGTGATGAACAAGTCCTTATGCTTTATCTGAAGTTTCCATTTGGAATTTGCCTTGGTTAGTGTATAAGAAAAATTAGAGCGTATTTCACAGGCAGCTTTAAATCTTCCATTTTTGAGCATTCCCTCCCTACTCCAAATCTGAGCTATATAAATAATATAAACATTCAAAAGACTTTACCTTAGCCCAGCCTTTATTTCTAACTGTAGCTTATAACGAGGTATTACTTCTTTAAAATACATTTACCTCTCATAAGGTCATTGATATTCCGAGTTGCAGGGGGTACACGAAGCTGCTTGCATCCTGGCATCTTCTTCCCACCATTTGGGTAAAAATCCAGGTGGCCACAAGTCTGAAGAATCCCTGGAGCTGAAATATATAGTGAATCAAGGCTGATCACTCTCAGGTACGATGCTGTGGCCAACCTCTGTGTTGGTGTCAGCCTTTGCGTGAAAACTTACCAAAGTCAAAGAAAAGATGACCAGCGTGAGTATGAATTATATCAACAAATTTTGCATCTGAAGGATCCAGCCTAACCATTGTGGGAGTATACTGGAAAAGGGGCCCAGCTGGATCCAAACCTGAATAAATGGAGATACGTCTGATTGAGTAAATACTGCTATGTGTATGTCATCACATACAGAGTGAATGTGTCATTACATTTGTGACTTTACTCCATATATAAAAATCCATTTTGTGGTCCACAGCCAGTAAAACAAGCAGGGTTTTAATAGAAAGGCGGCTGGAGGCAGAGCAGCACAATAAAATGCTGAGGGGTGCTTGGCTTACCTTTGGGGAACAATGCTATAAGTAGAGGTTTGGTTCTGGGGTTTTTTTTATGTTAGTGAAAAATAGGAAATTTTGATATGTTACTCTGAGTATGTGGATTTGTTTGAGAATTTTTGTTTGGTCAAAAATCTATTTTTATTTCCAAAAGAGCTTGGTTTAAAATGTTATCCTTTCACTTCAGTGTCGGTGAGCTCTCTTCAGGGCTAAAGCCACAACAGTTCTGATCCCAGTTTCCCCGAGTTACTTATGTGACTGCTCACTCTGCACAAAGCTTAGTCAAAGCAAAGTCTGTGCAGAGAAAAGAACTGACTGGAGGAGAAAGGAAAGCAGAAAATAGCCAGCCTTTTAAAAAGTGATGTGTGTGCCATGTCGCTGTGTCTCTCCGTAGCTATGCGACTAACAGCTTTCTTCCTCTTCAGGGTGTCCATGGCTATTTACTGTCTCATCCTGACATACTGGGTATAGGGGTTTTAATTTTTCGTTTCAGATATTCGATCTTTTGAACTGCTGAAAAGTCATGTTAGAGTGGGCTTTTAAAATCAGATATGACAATGAGTTGCTGCTGGTTTACAAATCGGTTATTCCACATGTAATACATTATTTTGTTCCTGTTCTTTTATATCATTAAAAATCATAACCAAGTGTTCCCTGGGACTTGTGACCCATGAAAAATGACCTCTATTTAGCCACAGGCAGGACAGTTAAACCTTTCTGATCTGCAGAAGTCAAGCCTTTCTCAAAGCTGGGAACGCTGATGTGAAATGCACGGCATGGGATAGGACATGGCTTTGTGTGCTGTCACGCTGGCTGTATACTGTTACGGCAAACCAGCATATCACCGTCTGTGTTATGTGTTTGTAAGGCAGCAGTGATTCTTCAGTTCTCTTAAGTTGCATGAAAATATGAAGCTTCATCCATTGAAATAGCTTCAGTACCTGTTATTCTTCCAATGCCAGGTTTCCTTCTCCCTGCCTCCCCTGCGGCATGTGCTCCAAGACTATGGCCGATGAAATGAATGTTGGCAGGAGAGTAGCCATAGTCTTTCTGTGAAGATGTATGGAAAGGAAAAAAAACAAGCAGGGGATACAAGCCTGTGTCACTACATCATGGCCCCATGCTGTGCTAGGCCACAGCCAGACCAGTGGACAATGGAGGGGACTGTCTTGGATGGGAGTTGCTGCAGGAGTTGGGATCTGTTCCTAGAGAGAAGCCGTTCCCAACTCATCCCATCCCCTCTATATCATGCCTCTGGAAGGGAGTAATCTCTGTCAGGAATTGACCCTTATGATAGAAATGAAGGAAAAGGGACTTTGTGCACATGACTTCCCTACGTTGCCACTGGTTGCTCATCTAAAAGGCAAATGACCTTGCTGCCTCACCCCTGAACCTGTCTGTCTGGTCAGGATAGCGGTCTGTGGCAGAGGAGTTTGCCTTTGTCTGTGGCATACCCTCTGTGTGAACCAAGCAGCTGTCCTGCTATGGAGATGTTCCACCATGCAGGTCCTGCAGGATGGGGAGGACCATGCCAGGAGCACTGCTGGTGTGCCGGGCTCAGCTGAGCTCCTGCATGGGGAGCCTGACACTGGCGGCTGCAGGAGAGTCGCTTCGCTGGGCTGCGATCCAGCTCTCGCAGGAGGCAGCACGTGTGACCCACAGAGGGATGGTTTAACCATGTCGGCCCTCTCTTACTACTGCTCTTCACCCTGCCAATTTTGCTAGACAGTCTCCAATCTGATGTCTTATCCAGTAAAAGCCCATCATGAGCAAAACTTTCAGAAACTATGGCCTGTAAGCCTTTTGGGACATGCTTATCTGTGATCTGGCACTAAAGTGTGTGGGATTAGAGACTTCTTATGACATTTTCAGCTGTATTATTGAGTACCTCTATTGCATCAAACCTAAAGGTCCCCCCCTAAACACAGCCTTTACCGTACAGACTATGTGCCGATGTTCACGTTCCACAGATACTTTTACCTCAAGAAGGTTCACCAGATATACCAGCTCAGCCCCCACAATGCGGACATTGTTAACAGCTTCGGTGTACAAACCACTAGAACCACCTCTCCAGTCGGTCAAAATGCAGTTCACGTCTTCAGCGTGAAACATGAACTGGTGGAAAGCGTGAAAACAGGAGAACAGAAGGAAATGGGTATTAATTGCAATTGCAGCAGAGTGTATAGAAATGATATTTTGTTTTGCTGTAGCTGAGGACTCACTTTGTCCATGTGACTGGTAAAGATACGTCTTTAGTATATTAATTCCTACTAATACTGAAGAATCAACACAAGGAGGCAGAGTGGAGGCAGTGATTTGAACACTGTGTAAAGACACACAGACGCTTGCTTCAGTTCTGTTTTCTACTCCAGATGCCTTGGTTAGCTTTACTGTATCAACTTGTCTTAATGACAGTACCACGGTTAGAAAAAAAGGGATAGTATGACTTCTTTTTAATTTTCCAAGCTTTATTCTTAAAAATGTATATGCATGGATCATCTAAAAGGATTCAGAAATCTGTTTTAATGTGCTTGAATTGTTCAGCCCCACAGTCCATATATTTTAACCAAAATATTCTATTTATACGCTTCTGGGAATGGAACATTCTGATTTTTCACTCTGAAACAATTTCATTTTTGAAATGTCCCTAAATAAAATGAAAACAATCTGCTGAGCAAAGCATTTTGGTTTTATTAGATCAAATGCCTCGCTCAAACTGAAATATTTATTTTGACCTTTTGCTGAGGTGAGAAATGCAACTTCTCCCCCCCCCTTCATTATTGGCAAGGAATTGAATAATCAATTAATTATAGCTTTCCCTGTGGAGCTGAATGCAGCAAAAGGGCATTTGTCAGAAGGCTGAAGTACGCTATGCTCATAGCTAGGTACACAAGGGTGGTCGTGTGGAACTGATATTCATTCTGAGGTTTCCCCCCACATATTCCCTGAATTAACAAGAGAACAGAGCTGTAAACTTTATGTGGGAATTTTAAGCCAGTTAATGGGGAGGATGTGGATATCTGTCCTTTCAAACACAAGTAAAATGACAATTCTCATTCCATACCCTGCATATATTTGTTATCCAGGGGAGGTCCGCTCCAGCAAGATGGCCATGTATGATGAAGCGAGTTTTCCTGTGTGTTCGGAAATTTGAAGCTTTGATAGTTGAAGGATTTGTAGCAGAAATTTTCTGTGTCAAAAAGAACAACAACAACAACCAAACACCACAACAAGGATGTGACGGCTCTGTACCAGTGTCCATTTCGATACAGGGCAGAGTACCCCAGTGGTTAAGGCATAGACAGTTCTGGACTCTGAAGAGATGGATCTTGTGCCTCACTTGTAAACTGCCTTGCTGGGGGATATCAATTAATCGCTTCGAGAAATTATTCAATTCCTCTAGTTAATTGAACTAATACTGGCATCCTCTGCACAATGCCTTAAGATATACTGATACAACATGCTGTAAATACAAGATTTTATCAAACTTGGCTATAGAAATACAAAGATAGCATCTTCTGCAAGGTATTACACAGTTGACTTTGATTCTATACCTATTTTTTTTCTTTTGTTTTTGATGATAAGACCTTCATCACCAAGCTTATTTGTACTTTGTCCTAATGATATTCCAGACAGCATGAGAAAGCCCACCAGGCTTACCATATCAGAGGGTGGAGGCATTTGGGGGTATATTGAGAAGGCAGGCATTATTTTTTAAAAAAAATCTGAATACTGCATTGTTTTAAAACTTGGGTCTTGTTTTTTGTTATGGTTTCATTCCCTTAAAAGGCAATGTCATGACTAATTAGCACACATCTCACCTTCAGTGAAAGATTGATTAAAGTTAAAACCTTATGGGCCATCTCCGCTAGAGATGTTGGATTTGTTCTGATGTGACTCAAACAGGAGAAATCATTGAACATCCACTGCTTGTGACTGCCATTTATATAAAAAAAACCAATTATGAAGCCTTTTTCATGTAATGTAAGCCAACAACGGCAACAAATTGCTCTCCCTTCTTTCATAATTTGCTTCATTTTTCTTGCTCTTTTTCCAAGTAAAATTCACACTCTGTTGGTCATTTCTCTTATTTCGCCCTTTCGCCAGACGAGTCCACAACACTGCTCTGTGTTATGGATGAGCCCAGCCCAGACCCTTCCAACACCTCGAGCATCCTGCTGTGAGCTTTTCCCAGTACTTGCTGGTCTTCAGAGGAAAGGGCTTGACCCACTGCTGGCATCCTTGAGTGTGTTCCCATTTGATCCATCCTATGCAGTCCTGCAGGCTCCTTTTAGCTACTTCCATTTGTCACTCTGTCACAGTCCAGAGCTTCCTCTCCCTGCCGCTAACTAACTTGCAAGTGTTGTAGATAACTGCACGTTTTTACTTTTTTTCTTCCACACAACTCCAGAGTCTTCTGTCTCTACGCTTCTCTACCTGGTGTGCTTTCATGAGGGATAACCTGGTTCAGATCTCTGTAAAAGAAACCTCCAAGCTCTCTCTATGATTTATCTTGCCAAGTCTTTTTCTTTAGCTTTTTAGTCTTCATTTTCCCTCAGTCATAGTGTTAAAAAAAAAAAAAAGTTCAATATTTGTTTATTTTCTTTCTTCATCCTCATTTCATTCTCTTTTTGGTTGTTTCCTTCTTTTTCCACATATTGTTTCATTCTCTCTTTTGTTTTTTTTTTAGTCTCCTGTTTTCCTTTCTAAGCATTCATTAATTTTTTCATCATATTCTGCTTCCCCTCTCTGGTGAACGTGGATACTTTCTCTTCTTATCTTCACTCTTAACTATCTACCTGCTCTTAGGGATCAGTGTTGGGCATCACATAAGCAGAGCCCCTGAGAGTGATCATATTTACTTCAGAGGACCTAGTAATCATATGTATAAACCACATTCCTGAGTCGTGTGTATGGGCCTGAAACATATTTTTAATCTGGAGACACACAGGAGCCAAAATTGAGCTTTCCTTTTGTACCACCTTCCCTACTACCTCTGGCTTTATAATGCTAAACCTGAAACTGAGTTTGGGCCTTTACCTTACTGTAGGGACGTATGGACAGTGGGATTGAGTGTCATGGGCAGCGGGATTGAGTGCAAGTTTGCCAACGACACCAAGCTGTGTACTGCGTCTGACACGCTGGAGGGAAGGGATGCCGTCCAAGGGACCTTGTCAGGCTTGAGAGGTGGGCCTGTGCGTACTGTATAAAGTTCAACAAGGCCAAGTGCAAGGTCCTGCACATGGGTTGGGGCAATCCCAAGCACAAATACAGACTGGGCAGGGAATGGATTGAGAGCAGCCCTGAGGAGAAGGACTTGGGGGTGTTAGTGGACAAGAAGCTCAATATGACCCAGCAATGTGCACTTGCAGCCCAGAAAGCCAACCATGTCCTGGGCTGCATCAAAAGCAGTGTGACCAGCAGGTCGGGGGAGGGGATTCTGTCCCTCTGATCTGCTCTAGTGAGACCCCACCTGCAGTACTGCATCCAGCTCTGGGGACTCCAGTACAAGACAGACATGGAGCTGTTGGAGCGAGCTCAGAGGAGGCCACGGAGCTGCTCTGAGGGCTGGAGCACCTCTGCTATGGAGACAGGCTGAGAGAGTTGGGGTAGTTCAGCCTGGAGAAGAGAAGGCTCTGGGGAGACCTAATTGCGTCCTTCCAGTACCTGAAGGGGCTTACAAGAAAGCTGGAGAGGGACTGTTTACAAAGGCATGGAGTTATAGGACAAGGGGGAATGGCCTTCAGCTAAAGGAGGGGAGAATTAGATTGGATATTAGGAAGAAATTCTTCCCTGTCAGAGTGGTGAGGCACTGGAACAGGTTGCTCAGAGGAGCTGTGGAGGCCCCATCCCTGGAAGTGTTCAAGGCCAGGTTGGATGGGGCTTTGGGCAACCTGGTCTAGTGGAGGGTGTCCCTGCCCATGGCAGGGGAGCTGGAACTGGATGATCTTTAAGGTCCCTTCCAACCCAAACCATTCTATGATCCTATGATTCTATAATTCTATGATTCTAGGTATATAAAATATACCCAAAATATCTAAGATGACTTGTGTTAGAAGGGTGCAATTAATATGTTGTAAATATACCTGGCTCATCAGAGAGCTGAAATAAGGAAAAACAAATGAGATGGAAGAAAATTAGGATGGACTGTTCATTGAGTGTATAATATAGGATTGGGGCTTTTCCTGGCACACTTTTGAGCAAAAGTACAGGAGAAAAGAATCTGTCTGTATAATTTGTTGAATGTGTAGTATACTATCAGTTATTAAAACAAAAGCGATTTCTTACTTGGTATTTCATGATGTTGTCTCTAGTGTAAAGGAGGAAATTGGTGTTCACATCCTCTGGAGAGCTGGGTAAGCCTGCCAGTTGTCTCCCTGGGATCCCAGACCAAGGGGGGCTATCTGTGAAGCATCCAAGCCTTTTGTAGCAAACTTCCCTTCCTGGGGTACACAAATAATAATGTTAGTGTTCTGGGAATGTAGCAGGTTGGGCTGCCAGCACTTTACAAGAAGCTGTCAGGACAGTGTTTATGCCAGGGAAGCGGAAAATGGCAGGTTCGGATTAGGATGACACTTGTGTTCATTTTTCATTAAGGGGCTCAGTTGTGCTCCTGTGCCTTGTGCATGTAGCAGGGACTTGAAGTTCAAGACTGATTCCTGTTGCAAACACGGTGTAGAGCTCAGTTTGGTGAACTTACGACTTGTCAAATGCATTGTTAACACAGCTGTCGGAAAAAGACAAGAAAGTCTTGATCCTTTATGGATCCAGAGAACAAACCAGCTTTGGCTGCCAGTGCAGAGCAGTCCTTCAAATTAGTGCTAATGCTCCAGGGATTATCTAAATTGTTATTTCTTGTGCAACAATTCATGAAGGAATAAAATGAAACATAAACACTAAAATAGATACCTCTGGTTGCTTCACAACATATGTTAAACATCTCCCTTTTCTTTTTATCACCATAAGATTTTAGAAGAAGCAATAAAGTGGAATTTGAGTGGAAGCCTAGAGCAAAGCACAGCCTCAGGAAGTGTGGTCTGTGCCTGAATGACTAGAGTTTCCCAATTTCTACTGTGGCTTTAATACAGTAATGATGCAAATATGACATATGGGTGTTGTTATTAAATGTCATCCTTACTGCCTATTAAAGCACAACATTTGTGAAATCTCAAGTAATTTTTATGGCTATTAAAAAGATACTGAAAACAATGAGAAACTATTGTTACCTAGGATAGGTGACAGATTCAATGCTACCTTAGACCGTGACTTACTCTATTCGTTACTCTGTATGAAACGCAGGGGTAGAGTGATATATACTGGACATACAGCTAGAGAAAGAGAAGATTTAATTGTGGAGCTGCAGCTAGAGATTCCACAAGTGATCCAGTCATTTTCACAGGGGTCTCTCCTCTGATGCCAGCAAACTTTTGGACTGTGTCTTTTTGTTTCTCTCTGCTCTTCCTGTGTGTCCATCCCTGTTGAACTATTCGTTCCTATTGGTAAAGAGGTATTTTGGACCGGGACTATTGTCTTGTTCTCCACATAGCATTGTGAAGAGTAAATGCCTGGACTGGCATTAAAAGTGTTGTAGCTACCATAAATGCTGGTGTGGGTTAAGGGTGGGTAGGGGAAATTGTTCTGGAAGAATTTTAGTATCAATTAATATATAAAAATACCTTTCTAATTCCCATTCTGTTTGCGAGCTGCAAAAACCTTTACTGAATTAAAAAGTAATAGGTTAAATGTGGGAAAGACATGATGTAACTCAATGCTCCTAATCAAGAAATCTGTTAAACTGATTCCAAAGCACAGCCTTTTTCTAAAATATGGTTATTCTGGTGTAAGCTGCACACAACAATTTTTACTGCTTATAGATTTTATCAGCTATGTGTCTTACCTCTGGCTGCAACAAGAAGCAAAAGAGCAATGATCCATATTGCAAACATCTAAAGCAAATAAGAACACAATTAAAACCTAATTAAAAATAGAATCTGGAATTCCCTAAAGATTTCCTTGACCCATTAAAAAAAAAAGGCATAGTGACCATTGGAATACTTCAGGCATTTAATGAATCAGATCCAAAAGAATCAACACTTCCTTAAAGACAACAAGGTTTCAAGAAAATACCTTTGGGATCCTTTCTGTTTGCCGTGGAGATTTTGCATATGCAGGATATCCTCTAAGCATCTCTTAAAGATTGTCTACCTGATCTTGACAAACAGAAGCTTTTTTTTTTTTTTCCCTCCTCTAAAGCTGCAATTTATGGGCATGTAAATGAAATTAAAGGATTTGCAACATTTTTTTTTTACAGAGTGAAGTTTCTTCTAGCATTTAGTAGAAAAGTTACTCATAGTAGTGTTATTCAGTGATTGCATTTAAAAGAACCCAGGAACAAACTTAATTTGTGTTTCTAAATCATATAGAAAATTTCGAAAACTCATTTTGAATAGTGCTATCATCCATGTACACTTATCAGCCCTGATCTGCTTGATCACTTAATCACCAGCTGATAGGTAAGCATCAGAGTAAGTAGAACCGGTCATTTACTTTGAGATGAAGTAGGGAGAGCCTTTTAAGTGTAATCTTACTACTAGTAGTAGCTTATCTTCAAAGAAAAGATGATCATTCTTAAACTCTAATATCAGGTCCCGATCCTCCAACGAGTCCTGCACAGGCAGGACATGCCCTTCCTGCTCTCCCCACCCTTGGTCTCCCCAGTCCCCCCAAACCCCGCAGTCCCCTGGAATCAGCAATATGCTGTTAGGAGCAGAGAGTTCATCCCTGTGAAACCCACTGCAGGTTCAAGCATGTCCATCTCCTCTCCTCTAGCCACTCACCAAATACCTTATCATGGTGCACCTAATGTAAGTTCCTCAGATGCCCTTGTCTCGAGTGCATCCCATTTTACCTTGGCTCAGACCAAGTTCTTTGGTCCACCTCTCAGCTGATTGTGGCAAGCCTTGCAGAAGCCCTTTGAGGAGCCTGGAATGAAGCAGGAGAGCAATGTGCCTGCCCAACGAGAGCACACAGCGGAGGGACGCTCCACAAGGCTTGGGTTCCCAGCTGCACCTGTGACTTTGTTGGGTAGTGCCAAGAAAGATCTCCCTTGTGTCAGGCATGCTTCATCTGAGATAACATGAACCAGCTCAGACCAGTTGCTGCGTGACTCCACCTGTTTAATGCAAAGTGTCACATAGGGTGTTACTGTCATCCATCGGTAATTATTTTTAAAGCTAAAAAGTACCGGAAGGTGTGATGTAAACACTGAACAAACACATAGACTTTCAGGATCAGGAACAAAACTCTTACCATCGGCTGGGCTGCTCCTCTCGCTGTGATGCTGAGCTGGGATTCAAGTGACTGAATCACACCAGAAGGCTGTAGCAGAGCCACAGTCTTTTCGGTCCTACTCCAGAGTTTTAATAGCAAAACCACCCTTCTAGAGCTGATCCCTGCCTTAAATAATTTACAGTTTTCAGCAAAATTTTCAAATTCATATTTGATACTTAAGTCTGCCATTACATCAAGACACAAACAAGGTGTTTTGGGATGAGCCGGCGTGCATGTTTGCAAGGTTTAAGCTGTTACCTGAGAAAAGGCAGAAAGAAGAGAGAAGGATGAAAAATGATAAAAAAATTAAATTGCTCATTCTGTCATCTGTTATTTGTTCATCTTCTAGTTCTCCTGCCTGTAATTTTGCTACTGGTTGAATTACCTGACTTTTCTTTGAAAAGATGACAGAAATGCTTTTAAACAGGGGAAAACAGTTCCTTGGGCAGATTGTCACCACATCCAATCACCCTGGATCTTCATAATTAAATTGCATTAATGGCAGTAATTTTAGTTTTTAGTGTTTTGAAAATGATGTCTTTTCACATAGTACTATATTGTTGTCATCCTATTATGTTAACATTTCCGATCAGGCTTTCCTAGAAATCTTTGCTCCAGTACACAGGTCTTTTCCAACCTAAATGATGATTCTGTGATTCTGCGTAGATATAAATGAGAAACTCGCATCTCAACATTTTAATGCTAAACCCTTTAAGTATATCGGGTGACTATTGGCACCTCCTAAGCCAAGGGTGTACAGAAAGGGGAGATTCCCTTTTGGTACAATCCTTTCCACTGACTGATGACGTATCTCATATCTAGCACATACAAATATGAACTGGATTAAAGTGATTCTAAAGAGTGCTAGGTACAAAAACATTTCCAGGCTGCATTCCTCCCGCCCCCTTTTTTTTGTTTTGTTTTGGTTTTTTTCTTTTTTTTTTTGGCTTATTCTCTGTTGAAAGGTTGATTTCTTCAGATGCAGATTGCAGAAGCAAAGAGATTCTCCATCTCTGTGCTCTGTTAACCCTAGCAGAAAATTAAGAAGGAAGGTTAGTATGTAGCTCATGGAGTTTGGTTTTTTCATTTCTTCAGTACAAAGTTAGTGCAGTAAAGTATTAAATTATTCATATTAAAATTCATTTGAGTTATTTTCAGCTCACATAATTAAGGGTGCAAATTGGTCAGTTAATCAGTCACCAAAAGAATTTGGCAAACAAAAATCCTGACCAGGTGTTTGGAATAAACGGTTAAAAGAAGCACGCACATAAAAATCTGCTTCCAAGTTCTCCTAGGTCATCCTGGCCAAAACTGGATTCAGTGATAGTTATCAGGTGCTCAGAACCATGATGTTACAGTGTACCTTGTACTCATATCTGGTGATCAGGTACTCAGATCTGCGATATAGTATCACATTCAAAGGGAGTGGGTGCTTGTATTTTATATCTCTAAGAATTTATAGACAAACTCAGAAAGGCTGATTCATTAGAATTTAAGGGCCCCACAGAAAATTAGTATCTAGTCTACATTACCTGGTTTAATTCTAATATTGGACCAAAGCCTCATTTCATTCTATCCTTACAATTATTTCCTACTTCAGGAGAATGTACTGCAGAAACAGGTCACTCAAACTTTTAAATTAACCTAGATGATTCAATAAATTATTCTCATTAATTTGAATTCATACACCTTACCTAGAGTATTTTGGTGCATATGGTCTCTAGGGAGCTCAGAAAAATCAGAATTACCCATTACATTCAGAAGTCTTTCTGAAACCAGGTATTAGAGTCCCAAACCATACCTCAGCCCTCTGCTGCAACATGGACTTCAACGGCAGTCTGGTAGTGAAGATTTCAGATCACTTACAAGATTATAGTGATAGGAGAAAGGGTAATGGCCTCCAGCTAAAGCAGGGGAGAATTAGATTGGATATTAGCAAGAAATTCTTCCCTGTGAGGGTGGTGAGGCACTGGAACAGGTTGCCCAGAGGAGCTGTGGAGGCCCCACCCCTGGAAGTGTTCAAGGCCAGGTTGGATGGGGCTTTGGGCAACCTGGTCTAGTGGAGGGTGTCCCTGCCCATGGCAGGGGGGCTGGAACTAGATGGGCTTTAAGGTCCCTTCCAACCCAAACCACTCTGTGATTCTATGATTCAGTGACATTGCCAAGTTAAAATTAGAATGACAACATATTTACGGGCTTTTGATTTTACCTATGATGACATCATTGTCTCATGTCCTAGATGCAAACATGTACTATGCAAGTCTTATAAATCATCATTCCAGCTAGCATCAATTGAGGTTAACTTCTCTAGGCTTTTCTCAGAACACATGAAATCATTCTTTAGTGATGTTCATGCTACATTTCAGCAGTCAGTGAGACACCACAGCTCTCCTCCAGTGTTTAAGACGAGGTTTCTGGGAGAGCGAGGCATCTTCATATTTGTAATGAATTAGTCAGATGATTTTCTCCAGCTGACAAGCATGAAATATTTTTTCTATGATAGTTTACTAATATCAGGAAAGCTTGTAGCTCAGCAGCATTGTTGGATGTTAGCACTTCTGTGTTGGCTTCTAGAAAACTTTTCACTTTAATGAGGTTAACTACTTCCATATTTATTTGGGACCCGTGTAGGAAGTAGCTGACTCTCCATCCCTTAGAATTTCTCTCCCATGAACTTGTCCAAGCTGTCCCTGAAGTCACGCACTGTTTTAGCACACCCAGCATCCTGTGTCAAACTTGTTGTAATTATGCAACTGTGAGAAGAATCATCTCCTTTCGTTTGTCTTGAGGTGTGCAACTGCCAGCTTCATTTCATGCCCGCTGTTACTAGTGTGGAAGAAAATNATAATTTTTTTAAGTTTTTTTGCAGGGCTTTTTATTCTTTTTTTTTTTTTTTTTCTCCTTTTTGTCCTTTAGTTGTAATTGCACCCACTTGTCATGTCTTCACCTGGAGAGTAAACTTTCTGGGCAGGGAAGACCTATCTGCACATTTTTGGGCATGTAATTCAGTTTTGGGTAGTGTATGAATAAATTTTATTATAAATGATAACAGTAGTGTAGAAGTCACCTTTTCTAGCACATCAGTTGTAAGGCCCTCCCTAAGGAAGTAACACTTTTGAATAAAAAAATCTTAAATACCAGCAAGTATTTTCCTATTCTTTCCAGTCTGCTTGGCTGCTGAAATAGATATGAAGGGATTATTATCCTTTTTATCTGCTGTTCCTTCATTATGATCCAGCTTCTAACACTTTTTATTGATGCCAATCCCGATGGAGTCACTCATAGAATAAAATACTTCCTAGCTAAACAGAGAACCAAATGTTAAGTTCTACTTGCTTTGTATTTTAATACCATTTAAACCAACAGCTGTTGTGTGACTTCTCTGTACCTCTCCTGGTACTTTTCTTGTACTTCTTGAGGTGAGATCTGGTCTGTCATGCTCCTGACTATGTTTTGTCCCAATAATTAAAATAGAGTGAAGAAGTAGTTTAAAGGCATTGGCTTCTATCTGCTCTTCTCATAGCAGTATGAATTTTCACAGATGTGAGTGTGTAAATAGCTATTTGCTGCTCACCTCTCTCTTTACTAGCCTTCCAGCTCCGTTAACTATAACACTTACTGACACTTGTGAGAGGATGGGTGAAGACTGAGTAAACTTCACAAGAAATACTGCAGGAAACATTGTCCTGAGCTTCATCTGGCCTTCTACTGTGTAAATCAAAAAGTGCCATTTAGCCTGGTCTGTCCTGGATGTGTCTGGCTTGTCTGAGTAGGTCTGAAACATCCCACTACCACGCTACAAAGCTATTTAACTCAGTGTCAGTTTAGAGCTCCTAGAAAACTGGAGATCCGTATACTGTCGATGTAAGAGAGAAGAGATAAGCATCCTCTTTCAGCCCTCGTACCATTTAACTTTCATTTGGCAAAATTCAGTAACATCCACTATAGATTGGAAAAAAATGGGAAAAAAACCTCGTGTATTTGCACTGAGCTTCAGTCTGATAAAATACCCCTCTTGCTGGAATAGTTTAGAGAAGAAAAGAATTCAAACCATGTTAGTGAGGTCAAGCTTTCAGGCTTGAAGACATGTATTTTATTATTTTCACATAATAATGGTGCAATTACTAATAGCTATCTGATTAGTAATAGATTGTGCTTGTCTCTACAGCAGCTACTTGCGGATTGTAAGAGTCCAGGCTACATATTTGAAACAGATCCAGTCACTGATTGGATTCTATAGAGTCAGACTGATTTACACCAGGTAGGATCCGAAATCTGTGTTGTAATAAACAAAATAAATTTATTACTGCAGTTATGTCGTAGTTTGTGTCAAATTGAATTCCAAGCGAGTTAGCTTTTCATCATTTCTGTGATAAAATACTCTTGTGCTTGGTGCATATTCTGAGGATCGCATTGAATTTAAAAGTATGAAATAGGGAACTGAAGAATGTGATATGAATAGAAAATTTTAAATCTCCTCCAGCAAAGTATTTTAAGGCCTATGGACACTATGTGTGTTGATGGAAATTTCAAGATTTAAATTAGTTAACTACAGTGCAAAAAAAAAATGAAAGAAATAACTGAACTTTTGGACTTTTTCATAAAAAATTGCCTTTTCTTTCTTTCTTTCTCTGTTAGCAGTCTAGCATGAAATTATTGGTTTAGTGCTTTTGAAAAGTTAGAAATTATTTTAAGAAAAGACAACTAAATACCATATAAATGGATTTCACAGATTAATGGGAGAGCATGGAATAAAGATTCTAATCATAGCTGCTTTCCATGGCCCTGTAGAAGGTTGTGGTAAATGCATTGTAATTAATCATGATGAATTTTGTTATGTGGTTTAAAGATTACATGAAGTGGTGGGATAGAAGCTCTACCTGAAGGCCTTTGATTTTATATTTCTGAATTTTTGATAGTGTTAATTAAAGGTGGTGGTTATTACTAAAATAAGAAGTCATCCTTTATGAGATAATTGGGACAAATCCCTATCTGGTAGCATAATTACTGAAACGCTATGCCTTTAGAAGCACTATTTTTTTTTTTTAGTTGCTGCTTCTGTCTGAAATTAAAGAAGACATTTTTTATTAAACAAATAACATCAGCTTGCAGGATGACTGTATTATTTTCTAAATGTTGATAAAATAATTTTATGTATCTATTTCTGAAGGATAAGACTAACGATAGAGACATAGACAGTCTACATATTCTAGTCCCTCACCAAATTTCCTCTGTATTTCAATCTTAATTGGATTTTTAATATCCTTATATCTCATTTTTCTGAAACTGTTGAATGACTGTAACTGTCAGAGCAGAACACTCCAGGTTTAAAAATGGATGATAAAGTCAATAGAATAATATTAATTTATACAAGCTGTTAGCTGCTCTTAAAAATAATGAAGTGGTTTCATATCAGGCCTTTGATGTGATATGCAGCCTGGTTTACGTGGGCTTGGTTGTTATTTTGCAAGCACGAGTTCCGTTCTGTCGCACTTCCTTTAACTTCAGTTGAGTACAGGAGGTTTCCATCAAGGTGCTGTGATGTTTGTGTCACTGTCTTTAGGTTCTTAACTGCTTCTGGTGCGGCAACGCATAAGATGTGTTAATAAAACTGTGTCGTTTTTGTAGTATCCTCTGCGCCTGCCTGGGTTTGTGTTTGTCCCCAGTTTGTGTCTTGTCTGGAGAGGAGGTTTGAGTTTGGAGCTGTGCACCTACGACGCATGAGGATCTATAGATTTCTTCCACAGAAGGACCCCTGGAAGGGTCTGGCAGAAGGAGGAGCAGTGCACGGATGGTTCCCCAGGTCTGCTTGGTGCCTCTCACCGGCCTTGCCACTCCCTGTACGAAGGGACGACTTAGGGAATAACCTTTTATCATACTTGTGATACAAGACTGCCTGTAAACAGGAAGGCTTCTTTATTTTGATTNAGTGACATTGCCAAGTTAAAATTAGAATGACAACATATTTATGGGCTTTTGATTTTACCTATGATGACATCATTGTCTCATGTCCTAGATGCAAACATGTACTATGCAATTCTTATAAATCATCATTCCAGCTAGCATCATTGGAGGTTAACTTCTCTAGGCTTTTCTCAGAACACATGAAATCATTCTTTAGTGATGTTCATGCTACATTTCAGCAGTCAGTGAGACACCACAGCTCTCCTCCAGTGTTTAAGACGAGGTTTCTGGGAGAGCGAGGCATCTTCATATTTGTAATGAATTAGTCAGATGATTTTCTCCAGCTGACAAGCATGAAATATTTTTTCTATGATAGTTTACTAATATCAGGAAAGCTTGTAGCTCAGCAGCATTGTTGGATGTTAGCACTTCTGTGTTGGCTTCTAGAAAACTTTTCACTTTAATGAGGTTAACTACTTCCATATTTATTTGGGACCCGTGTAGGAAGTAGCTGACTCTCCATCCCTTAGAATTTCTCTCCCATGAACTTGTCCAAGCTGTCCCTGAAGTCACGCACTGTTTTAGCACACCCAGCATCCTGTGTCAAACTTGTTGTAATTATGCAACTGTGAGAAGAATCATCTCCTTTCGTTTGTCTTGAGGTGTGCAACTGCCAGCTTCATTTCATGCCCGCTGTTACTAGTGTGGAAGAAAATGAACAAGTCATTTTGTATTTGCCTTCTCCATGATCCTCTTCATTTTATAGACCACATTCACACCCCTATCACTTTTCCAGGCTGACTTCTGTTTTTCCCTTATATGCCAGAGGAGGTGGGAAAATGACTGCTTATTCCATTTGGCTGGAGTAGATGAACATTAGTCTTTTGCCCTCCATTACCAAAACCAGTGAGGAAAAGTCCTTCTGTCCTGAAGTTTTGTCAAAGAATGTGTGTTTTCTTGGGAGATGAAGTGGCCAAAGATGGAAACAGCTCAAACACAACTTTGTGCAGTCTCTCTTAGAAGCTCCCTTCTATAGCAACGTCTGTAAGAGAGGAACTTAGGTGATGAGGTACAGTGCATATAATACCTTATGATAAAAAACTAGGACTAATAGGGATAATTCATTTAAGTTATTGTGCAGGGCTGTTTATGCTATTTTTTTTTTCTCCTTTTTGTCCTTTAGTTGTAATTGCACCCACTTGTCATGTCTTCACTAATAGCTATCTGATTAATAATAGATTGTGCTTGTCTCTACAGCAGCTACTTGCGGATTGTAAGAGTCCAGGCTACATATTTGAAACAGATCCAGTCACTGACTGGATTCTATAGAGTCAGACTGATTTACACCAGGTAGGATCCGAAATCTGTGTTGTAATAAACAAAATAAATTTATTACTGCAGTTATGTCGTAGTTTGTGTCAAATTGAATTCCAAGCGAGTTAGCTTTTCATCATTTCTGTGATAAAATACTCTTGTGCTTGGTGCATATTCTGAGGATCGCATTGAATTTAAAAGTATGAAATAGGGAACTGAAGAATGTGATATGAATAGAAAATTTTAAATCTCCTCCAGCAAAGTATTTTAAGGCCTATGGACACTATGTGTGTTGATGGAAATTTCAAGATTTAAATTAGTTAACTACAGTGCAAAAAAAAAATGAAAGAAATAACTGAACTTTTGGACTTTTTCATAAAAAATTGCCTTTTCTTTCTTTCTTTCTCTGTTAGCCATCTAGCATGAAATTATTGGTTTAGTGCTTTTGAAAAGTTAGAAATTATTTTAAGAAAAGACAACTAAATACCATATAAATGGATTTCACAGATTAATGGGAGAGCATGGAATAAAGATTCTAATCATAGCTGCTTTCCATGGCCCTGTAGAAGGTTGTGGTAAATGCATTGTAATTAATCATGATGAATTTTGTTATGTGGTTTAAAGATTACATGAAGTGGTGGGATAGAAGCTCTACCTGAAGGCCTTTGATTTTATATTTCTGAATTTTTGATAGTGTTAATTAAAGGTGGTGGTTATTACTAAAATAAGAAGTCATCCTTTATGAGATAATTGGGACAAATCCCTATCTGGTAGCATAATTACTGAAACGCTATGCCTTTAGAAGCACTATTTTTTTTTTTTAGTTGCTGCTTCTGTCTGAAATTAAAGAAGACATTTTTTATTAAACAAATAACATCAGCTTGCAGGATGACTGTATTATTTTCTAAATGTTGATAAAATAATTTTATGTATCTATTTCTGAAGGATAAGACTAACGATAGAGACATAGACA
Organism: Aramus guarauna; assembly: GCA_013400195.1. Lineage (NCBI taxonomy): Eukaryota > Metazoa > Chordata > Aves > Gruiformes > Aramidae > Aramus > Aramus guarauna. The sequence goes on from VXBL01009334.1 coordinate 952,938, forward strand.
GTCTACATATTCTAGTCCCTCACCAAATTTCCTCTGTATTTCAATCTTAATTGGATTTTTAATATCCTTATATCTCATTTTTCTGAAACTGTTGAATGACTGTAACTGTCAGAGCAGAACACTCCAGGTTTAAAAATGGATGATAAAGTCAATAGAATAATATTAATTTATACAAGCTGTTAGCTGCTCTTAAAAATAATGAAGTGGTTTCATATCAGGCCTTTGATGTGATATGCAGCCTGGTTTACGTGGGCTTGGTTGTTATTTTGCAAGCACGAGTTCCGTTCCGTCGCACTTCCTTTAACTTCAGTTGAGTACAGGAGGTTTCCATCAAGGTGCTGTGATGTTTGTGTCACTGTCTTTAGGTTCTTAACTGCTTCTGGTGCGGCAACGCATAAGATGTGTTAATAAAACTGTGTCATTTTTGTAGTATCCTCTGCGCCTGCCTGGGTTTGTGTTTGTCCCCAGTTTGTGTCTTGTCTGGAGAGGAGGTTTGAATTTGGAGCTGTGCACCTACGACGCATGAGGATCTATAGATTTCTTCCACAGAAGGACCCCTGGAAGGGTCTGGCAGAAGGAGGAGCAGTGCACGGATGGTTCCCCAGGTCTGCTTGGTGCCTCTCACCGGCCTTGCCACTCCCTGTACGAAGGGACGACTTAGGGAATAACCTTTTATCATACTTGTGATACAAGACTGCCTGTAAACAGGAAGGCTTCTTTATTTTGATTATGAATACTGCTGTTGCGTCAGTCAGTTTGGTTTTTTTAGTGTACTTTGAGAATGCTGTCAGAATTTTAAGAATTTGTGGGCTGCTATTGGAATTAAATCAGGTTTTAATGAAGCACTACCTCTGTCCTCTGTTTGCTGTTTTTGGAAGGTCTCTCAACACTCATTTGAGAGGGGCCAGACAATACAGGGTAGACTGCGAACGAAAGTAACTAATTTATAGCATCTTTCTCTAAATGAAGTAACAAAAAAGCTACAGGATGGCATCCATTTACTTTGCAGGCCAGGTAAATCAGTATCATGTTCAGTATGGCTTTGGAAAAATTGAGCATCGACATTTCAATTTTAAGCTTTTTGGCTTTGAAGTTATGAAAACACAGATTTTTTGAAAAACTGTGAAGAAAACAGTCATGAGGAACAGAGAAAACTCTTTAAAGGGCTACCCCAAATGCGAGTTACGAGGCAGGGTTGCAAAGCACAAAGTCATTTTAAGCGCAAAGAATGTGGGAGTGGGATGTCACAATCAGCATAGCATGCAATATATAAAGGCATTACCACACAGATTAGACCTAATAGGTTTAACTGGAGTATTTCATAATGGGAGTCCAACCCAGCCTCTTTTTAAGGCAGCCGGAGTTATTGCCCTTGTTTTCAATAAGCAAGGGTAGAAGCCAGCTTTGCAGTACTGATTTCAGGGGATATATACTTGTGGTTTGTGTTTGAGGTGCATACAAATGTCTGAAAAAGATGTCAGATTTCAGTAATATTTCAGTGATCTGTTACTGGAAGGGTACTAAATGCTAAGTGTGAAGAACTGGAGAGTGACAAGCTCTGGGACTGGTTTCTGTGTGGGCTTCATGCTTCTGAAAACCGGTTGGGCAGTTCTATGAACACATCACTCGTAGACGATTGCAGCAGGCAGGCCTCGGTTCTCATGGAGCTGTGTCTGGTTTGGGATTATTTAACAGTTAAATCTTATGAAAAGAAATGGCTATTTAAGCATCCTTCTAAACTGCATTTTAGCAACTATGTGACAGAAGGATAAAATCTTCTGGTGGCAAATAAGGGCTTCTAGGCTATTAGTCCTCCTCAGTCTCATGACTGGGCACATTACAGATGTGGAGTAGAGCCAGTTTGTGTGTGCAGAGCCGGTACTTACTTCCCGGATGCGTTGGAGCACGTTAGATGTGCTCTGCACTGTGCATGTGTATGTCCTTGTCTCCTCTCCGGGAGAGAGGATACTGAGACTCTGCTATGGACACGCTAGCCATGGGCTGATTTGAACAGTGCTGGTATGTGCAAAGGAGGTGGCACTGATTCTTCTTGTCATTTGCAACTTTAGTGATACACAACATACGTAAACGTTTTAAACAAGCATTATCTGCTTTCTGTTGCTACCAGCCAGACTACAGTTTAAGTTGGCTGAGATTAATGTAAACCATCTGATGATCAAAGGCAGAATTATCAGCAGTTACAAGAGGCGAGAGCCAAGTGATGCCTGGGCTGCACGCAGGATTAGCCCTGGTAACTTAGGGGTTTACTGCAGCCTTCGCCAGACTCGTCAGAACCAACATAGTCTCAGCACGCTGTTATTCACAGGCAATGCTGACGTGCTACACTGACTCTGTGTCCAGGCGAAGGGAAGCTTTCATTCCCTGAACCTTGCCATCAACCAGGCAAGTCAAGTTTGGGAGCCAGCGGTTTTCAAAGTCCTTGAGGCTACTGGTGATAGGAACAGCAGTCAGAGCCTACATCAAACACGATACAAAGTAAGGGGTCTCCAGGCAGACTGCTCCATCACCTCTGGCTGCCGGAGACCTGAGCCCAGTGATCTCACTGACGTCAGAGCCTGGCCTGAGAAGATGGAGCTTTTGGCCAAGAAATCAAAGGCTATTCCCATTGCTGGCAGTTTTGTGGGTTCTGATAAATCAGCTCTTTTGTTCCTCTGACAAACTTCCTGCTAGCCTGGAAACCACACTTCAAAGGGATTGTTTTTCATGGCCTTCATCTAGCTGCTGTCACTTCTTAAAGTAATAATTGTATCTTTGCTATAAAATATATAATTTACCAGGTAGGGTAAGTTAATACTTTTCCTCTTTTTAATTTGCAATTTATAAGACAAAATGAAGTCAATAAAGAAGTTAAAGGCCTTTTTAGCCCTTTTAATATAACACTTTGTTATCATAACTGCAAGTGAATTCACTGGCATGAAATCTTAAATACAGTGGAAATAACACTTCAGGAGTTCTTGGTTTTGCCTTTATAGATTTTTCTCTGCTGCATCCTTTATCCCATCATTGAAACTTTTCTCATATCCTGTAGTAAGTCATACTTTACAAACTCCTGAAACTGAAGAATCTAAAGTATTATTTCTTATGCACTATGTTCCTGTGTGCCCTTTAACATGTTTACTGAACTTTGTGTACCTGAGTCTGTATGATACATGGATGGAATATTTACTGGGCACAATTTTTAATGCCACTGAAGTCATTAAAGGGCTAAAAAGAGAGAATTATCCTCAGAGAACTGCAGAATCTGTAGACAGCGGGCAAGTGTTAGGTATGTGTTTTCAAGATTTACACAATCCTTCTCTCCATTATGTAAATGCTGATTACAGGGAGCTCTGGGACCCAACAAGAAGCAATTACAGCCCTCCCAACCTGCGAGGAGCACATGCAAGACTGCCATTCACAATGGCCCAAAAAGTCGTGGCATGTTTGGTATTCTATTATAAGATAAACTGATTTCTATCATTAATGAAACATTCCCCATGCCCTGCTCATCAAGAAAAACTACTACCTGCGCACAACTTCACAACAGTAAACTGGAGCAAAAAGCACGTGAACTGCAGAGGAGTAACGGTCTAGGTTACTGAAACAACACAGGGAACAAGCCCTGAGTTCCACCTGTCTGTGCTATAAACGTTCATACACCTCAAACTGACACAATACATACGTTCAGAGAATTGATAAAGAAGGATATTATGTCTCAAAAAACGATTGCTTTCTGGACAGAATCAGAGTTGCATCTTATTACAGGGCCCCATGAATAGCTGATGTGTCCATCTAAAATTAGCTAGGCTGACATCTGAATATCTGCATCTCTACCCATAGTTTCAGTTGATTTGTGAAGACACTCTGAGCCCTAATTATACATGATGATTCATCTAGATTATGAGCCCCAGGAATGCTTTCTGGTTCTCAGGCTGGGGTCTGTGCTCTGGCAATGCTCTCATTATACCCAACAAACACCACCCCTCTTCCCAAGAAACCTCCAGAGCCACAGGGAGACAGAAACTGGAGTACATTGCTGTTAGCTGGGAAGAGAACTGAATGGGATACCACAAACTGCCCCAGTCTTTAAACCTAAAGGGGAGAAAAAAAACAGCTTTCATTGCATCGCTGAGCAGCACCACTAGTTCATTATTGTCTTAAAATAGTACAGCCTCTAAGCAATGCATTAATCATTAGCTTGCCTCATTAGTTAATCCCATTAGATTGATATACGTGCGCATTTTATCAGTAAAATTGAAAGTAAATTACTAGGAACACTACTTTTCCACTTGCATTTTAGATTACATAGTAGATCAATAGATGACTTGAAAACGTTCTTGCTTTAGTGTAGTGCAAACTTGGCCTCCGAATTTCTTGTGTTCAGACAAGAGGGCATTTGTCGTTGAAAATGATGCTTTTGCCAAATGATGTTTTGGGGAAGGATAAATTAAGCGCTTAAGATAGTAGCGCTGGGAATACACTCAACGTTTATTACCAATCTGCATTACTGACGTTCATAGGAAGCTTTGCTTGAAGCAGGAGTGCAAAATGCCAGGTGCTGCACGAGTACCACGTCAAGATACTTGCAGCTAATCTTCCTAAATTAGAGCAAGAATGACTAAGTCAGCAATTCTCACCTCTGGAGTTTGCATTAACTCAAGGCTCCACACCTGAGACACGGTGGCACTCCACGGGGTTCAGAGCCTGTGAGATGCTGGGACTGCCATGGAGGTGTCATTTTGTTAATACTGGCATTTCCAGATCAATTCACTCGCTGTCTAAAGGGAAAATAATTTAAAATGCCTACTTAAAGATAATTTGCAAGTACTTTTTATTATCAGATATTAATTTCAAAACAGTATCTAAGGGCCTGAAGTACTAAAACACTTAATGAGGGTTTAGAAATAATAATAAAATATAACAGGCATGTATTAATCAGAGCAAGGCACTCTTGTGAGTTGGACTTGATGGTTTGGGTCTTGAAATGTACTTGGAGTTTCCTATGAAGCTAATAAGTGTGATTACTGTTGTAGAAACACCTCCACAGAGCAAACGTTTTACTACTTAGGACAGGATCAACAACCACCTGTACATATTTTATGCGTAAGAAAAAAGCTCAGAAGTTAATACAGAGGTCATGAAACTGAGGGCAATTTTGCATCACCTTCTAACTCCATTTTATAGTGTCATTGCCATCATCATTGCCGGTTACTTGCATCACAGCAGCACCTAGAGGCTGGTGCTATGCAGGCACGAAAGGGAAAGATCTCGATCCTGATGCAGGTAACAGCTGAAATAATAAACGGGAGAGATGGAGGAAGCAGAGACGACAGTGATGAACCAAGCAAAGTATGAGACGTTGACAGCAGTCGTTGCTGCCTTCCCCATCAGCTGTCAGGGGTTAATGGGATTCACTAGGTAAAACTGTGCTGCAGCATCACTTAGAAGGATTTAAAGGAATCAGAGATGACAACTGGTCTGGTATTTTTGTCCCTTCATATTTACTGTTTCATGACATTTCTTCTGTGAGATTTATTCTAGTTTATACCTGTGTTCTCACACGTGAAAAGTTAGAGCTGGTTGAATTTTTTGAGAATTAGAATTAAGCATTAAATTAGATGAGCTACAATTTCTTGCTCCCCGTGGTTGAATAATAAAACCATGATGGCTTATTTTCTTGCAGAAATTACAGTGAGAAACTGCATGTTAACTTGCTCAAATAAAAAAAAAAAAAAGGGGAAAAAAAATCCCTAAAAAAACCCCTTTTCCAGTAGTGAAGCAGATCCTGTTTGAAAATGAAATGGTGCTATTCAATGGAGTTTGTATTTGAAAGAAAAGAAAATAAAAGCTTGGGGTGTTGGCAAGTGGATAGCAATATTTACCTGCAACCATATATCCACAAATGGCTGCTATGTGTTGTTATTCGAGTTTGGGCTAGAATAATGTACCCATACATTTGAGGTCTTCAAAGTGGCACATACAAGTGTATCCATACAGGTGGCATATGCTAGTGTCTTCTATCAGGTAAAGAATTCCAGTTTCTGTTACCTGAATCCTCAAAGGGTGTGAAAATCTCTATTTATGTGCATTCAGTTCAACAGGAATAAATCAGACCCAGAGTAACATGGTCTTCAAATATGTCTGATTTCTTAGATCATATTTGCTTGAGTATTTCCTGAGAAGCACTAGTATGAAACATTTGGTTTAAATAATTGTATTGAAGATATAGTTGGAGACAACTGTGTTAAAAGGATTTTTACTAATCTATTGGTTGAGGTAGTTTCCCTGGAAACTTGATAAGAATCCTTCACAGTGCAGTCTATTTTTAATTATTATTATTATTAATTTGTGCTATTTTTGATAAAATTAATGAGAATACATACTGATTGGATAAGTCTTTATTTTCACTGTTTCTGGCATAGTTAGAGCCAGGAGCCAGAGTTATGGCTTACATTTCTGAGTGTGACAGAGAGATGGATAACAGCTGATACTCACAAATATCCTCCAGTGAGAGTCTGCAGGTTTGGTTGGTTGGTTTTTTTCATTGACGATTTTTATCTACAGCTGGTTACCTAAGAGAAGTGAATTAACACAACTCTTTCTCTCATTCGTTTCACAACTTTGATGTGCTCTTTGAGCCGCCCCAGTCACTGCTGAGCCAATAACATCAGCCTCGATTTGTTTGTTCACCTCTCCTGCAGTACATGTCCTCCTACTAAGCCACTCCTAGTCCTAGTCCTAGAACTTGAACTCAGTGTCTGCCCTCATCACCTCTCCCCTTCCTACACAACACCTGCAAGACATTCCTCCGCTTCGGTTCACGTGCAAGTGTCGTAACGATGCACTCAGCTCTTCTCAGGGTAACTCTCTGGCCCCGCTACAGCAGCACCATTTGTCCTCCCTCCATCGTGCAGTTGTGCTTCCCGCTTGTGACCGAAATGAGATTTATTTTTTAGCTCCTTTGTGATGCTGTGTTACCTGTCTGTGCCGTGAGTTCACTTCCCGGTACCATAAATAAATATGAATGCTCTAAATTTATAGCTGATATTTTTGTGTGAAGATTATGCCCGCACCTAGTGATGTAAAATTTGTATTGAGTTCTAGGGGAGCATTCCAGCTGTCCTTGGGCCTGTGGGGTGGCATCTGGGGTCCTGCTTTAAAGCCTCTGACCCTCAATGGGAAGCGCTGCAATGGGGTGTTGGAACTAAGCCACTGCAAAAGAGGTAATTTTGAGCCATTTTGGTGATCGTACAGATTTTCAAAATCTAGTGTGTTTTTCTGGACTTGATGGTGATGCTCTCTAGTGGCCAAGTTTGAAAAATCTGTTAGCATGAGTATCTGAAAGATGCCTGGAAAAACTCTGGTGCCGAGGATACCGGTAGGCAAGGCAAACAAACACAAAAAGAAAAGATCCGTGAAACAAGCAAGCAAATAAACAAAACTCAGAAAGAAAAAAATCTATTTGAAGGAGCCAAAAAAGCATTAAGGGATTGGAAAAAAGGATTAGAAGCCATGTAAGTTTTGGTCTCCTCCTTGTGTATTTAGCTTCTAAGTATTAAGGAAGCATTAAGATACATCATATGTATTTGGTTAGAGACGTACGGGCATGAATATGAGAAAAGGTTGAGTTGTATTTCTTTTTTGAAAGTTAATTTCTGAAAAATCTCTCCACTTTTTGGAATTTACCACTACACTCAGCTCAGTAGCTTCTCCTAGGTAAAGTAGTTCTGGTTAAAGGAAAAAGCACTGCAGATTTTTTAATGAGTCTCGCAACTATTACTGTTAATCCTAGATGATTTTCTCATGAGGCGCAAGTTCATACTACCACCTAGTGCAATTCATGTTTCAATGCAACAGCATTTTACAGTACGATGTCTTTATTATTAATGAATTCGTCTGAATAATTAATCTAGCTGATGTACTTATTGACTATAGTAATAACTCTATATTAATGGAAGAAACAGAAACAGAACATGATTGTTCTTCTACCTCTAAGCTCTCTGTAAACAGTACAATGACTTCCATGCTTTATCTGCCTATTTTCTCCTGTGTATACAGTAATTTCACGATAGTAATCATTCTCCTAGCACAATAATACACATCTATTCTCCTGCTGAATTATGCAGCTGTGGGTTTACGTGAATGAACATTGGTTGGTTTGCACAAGCACCCTGTTAATATTTGAAGTGTGATTTGGAAAAGGAGAGTAGATTGTCTTGATCTCGTGTGCTGTGGTATGAAAAAACCACAGTAAAAATCTCTAAGTTCCTAAATATTAGCATTCTGATCTTAACAAAGGGCATATGGAATAAACAGCTACTGCTGCTAATTCCTAGTGTGTAGCTATTACTTCGATGCCGTTCTACTGTTCTTATGGAACAGTCCATTATTTTTTTTAAAAGGTATGTCCAATAGACATCCTCAAACAATATATAGATTATTGAAATAAAATTCCTATTATTGAAATAAAATGTTGGCCTTTAGTATAACTATTTAATAATGAATATACATAAAACCATTCTATCCATTTACAAAGGGCTGGGCATTTTTCTATATTGCGGTCTTCATTTTGTCTTTATTAATTAATTATTTCAGAGTCACAAGTGGATATTATAATCTTTTTTTTTTTTAAAAAAAAGTTAGCCAAGTTGAAGCTTTCTATTATTATGTTTAATTCCCTGGCCCTATTTTAATGGTGTGACAGTAAGGAAAATATGCATGTAGTTAACTTTATGTGCAGCAGAACTTTCTCTAACACTAACTGCGTTTGTCCTTGCTCAAAAATAATGTATGCTTATTTCATATAAAGAAATAATACAAATATATCAATAGCAGTTCTCTTCATGGGCTAGCTAAATTCTGAAGGAACTAAATACATTTTAGTTTCAATGAGCAAGAGTTTTTTCCAGGCCTCTTCTTTTTCTGCATTTCCTTCATTTGAGAGTCGAATCTAAAGGGACAGGAAGGATCAAACTCCCTGTAACTAACTCAGAAGTTTCACTAATTTGTAATTCCAATGGGATTTTGGCAAAGGCATCTTACCTACACGAAAAGCCAAGTGTTTAAAGCTTAGGGTATAGATTTAGAGGGACAAATTTGTGGTTGATGGATAATTCCTTGGACTTTAGTGAGACTGGAAAGTGTTCAAATATATAGATATCTATATCTATATATACAATATATAGATAGATATATACTTACAATATTACAGCTTATAATTATAACCTATACTTACCTTTTCTAAGAGAAACATTAAATATGGTGTTACAGCTTGTCCATCATAGCAGCAATGGCTCTTTCTATAATGTGATATCACTAGATTTACTTTCTCTGTCGTGCTCCCATGGCAGGCAGGAGTGGCTATAGGTTTACCTTAGGAGCTATAGAGGAGTGAAAGATTATGACTGATGGTCTTACAACTCCAGGTGAATTTTCTTTTAAGATTTTGGGGAGTGTTCCCAAAATTCAAATGGACCCTGCAGGCAGATGAATATTACAGCTATTTAGAATGATGCAGAAAGGGCAAAGAGCTTCAACATATTGTTTCCATTTTGTGTTTGGAAAGAAGTGTCCTAATGCACTTGTTCCACTGAATTCATTAATAGGTAATGAAGTTCGGTGTCTGCTAGGGATAAGGTTTGTTAAAATGATGAAGTCTGGATTGTTCACACTGAAAGTCAATAAGGAAAATACCTTTGGATGAGGCACTTTACATACACTAACCAACTTTGGAAATTAATTTTGGAGTGCTGGGGAAATTGCAGAAGCAGGAACGCTGTGAATAGTTTACATATATTTGGAAAGGACTCTTAGCTAAATGGCCTGTTAACCTGCCTTGAGCTCCAGGTGAAATATAGTGGGAAAGGGCGAAGGATTTCAGTGATAAAGAATTAAGTGACAGGAATATAATTAATGTCAGCATAATTTTATAAAACATAGGTCTGATTTAACTCTTCGAGAGATTACAGATGTAATCAGACTGTGTAGATACCATATGCTTTAACTGCTGGAAGACGTTCAGCTAGCACAATTATACTACTGGTCATTTAAAATAACTGGCACTGTAGCCCATAGAGTCTATAAGCAAAGAATTAAAATCTGAAACTGATGGTTTTGAAAAATAATGCCAGTGAGAAATAATCATCCAGTGAAGCCGTTTACAATTATGTCTTCCAAAGAAGGGAGCTCAAACCAAAGTGGTGCTACCGTTTTATGCATAACCTGGGCTTAAATATAAAATATGCAGATGACACAGAGGTTGACAGCTTGATAGAGAACGATGCTGAAGTCACAGAGAGTAACATGGGTAGTTTGGTAAGCAGAACCCATGCAATTAGCTACTCTTTTGATATACTCACGTGCAAGCTGTATATCTGAAAAAATCGAGTTTATAAGTGTGGAGGGGAGGACAGTATCCTTGAAAACAGCAACTTTGAAAAATGCTTATAAATCATCTTGGACAACTGCATCAACACAGACTTCTAATGTGATGTCTGAGGTAAAAAGGATTAACAAGAATTTGTAAATCTATGCGTAGGAGTAGAAAGGCAATTTTATGTTTATAGAAGCACTGATGAAGCCAGTACCAGAATATTGCTTACAAGTCAGGTGTCAGTGTTTCTAACAGTGCAAGAAACAGGGAAGGTGTAAGAAGAAAGCCACAAAGATTATCTGAGTGCTGGAAAAATTCCTTACTGTGAAAGACGGAAAGAATGCCATTTGTTAAGCTTATCAAAAGAGTCTGAAAGTTGACTTGATTTTGACACATAAGTACCGATACAAGGAGAATATACTACATATTAAAACACTTCTTAATCTCGGAGAAGAAAGCATAAGAAAAAACAGGGATAGAAGCTACAGCAAACACATTCAAACTATCAATTAGACAAAGATGAGCGTGCCAGTTTGTCACCGGAACAGGTCTGATGCATCTCCCCTCTAGAAATCTTCAAACTGAAGCTGAGTTCCTTTCCAAATGACGGATTTTAGCCTGGCTAGATTAATCGTCTCAGCCTCACAATATGATGCCTTCTCCACTGTAATATAGTGTATTCCCACACTGCATGATATTTGTTCTATTTTTGCACAGAAATAGCATGTCCTTAGAGCCATTAAAAGCATTTTAAAGGGAATGTGTCCAACATCATTATGTATAAAATTGAGGAAAAATTAAGCATATAGCAGTAGCAAAAAGTGTTTCCTGATTACAATTGTAAAATGAAAATTGTCATAGGAGAGGGAACATTTTTTTTATTAATATGAACGAAACCACTAGATGGCACTGAAACATCCCTTTGCAAATCCTCTCACTGATAGCTTGATTATCCATATTTTTAATCAAGACTGAAAGGAATTTATGAACCATAGTATGAAGAATCCAAGGGACATAAAATTCTGACATTAGACAGGATGAATTTTCTTTGTTTCTGTTTATTGTACACAATATACTGTTTGCTGTTTAGTTTATGATTACCTGAATTATCTTTATGCACTTATACATTTAGACACTTTGTTTAAGGGAACTTAATCAGTACCGAATTATATCAAATGCTCCTTAGAATATAGAATTGAACACTATTCCAATCCATAGTTTGATTGCTGGCTAGACCTTTTTCTCTTCCCGCTAGAGTAAATTTAGTTAAATTACAGCAATTCTCTATTTTAAAGTGAAATAGGGGCTATGGGCACCTCTCTCCCTTGGACATGGCATTAAGATTGCTTGGAAGTTTATTAGCGGAGAATAACAGGAATTATTGTTTCAGAAAAAAACCCCAAGAAATATGCTGTGTACTCATAAAGACTTTTTTTTTTTCTGGTGTCTCAGCTATTTAATATACTATTTACATGTAAAATTGATCACTGTAAAACCATTCCTTCCAAGCAAGTAGATGTTGTCTTTAAATACTCAAGACACTAAGTGGGAAGAAAGCAATCAGCTCCCACTTCACATTTCCCAAGAAATTCTTAAGCTCCTCAGCTATTCAGGCTGCCAGACTTGTGCTGAATGGAGCGATCATGGGAGTCATGAAAGCTGATAATATCTGGGAGTTACTGTATAGGTCTGGTTGAAGAAATGCAGAAGGCATATAGTTTAGCATAATTCATTCAATATTTTAAAAATCTGCAAGTGATGTAGTCTTATATTTTCTGATACAATTTTAGTTAAGAAGTAAATGAAACCCAAGCTTTCTTCTGATGATAATCTCGTGCTGAAAAGCATTCAAACCCTGCATGTACCAGCAGGGTGACTGGAGGTGACTCTCAATGTGTGGATGTTCCTTGAGCCTGGCCCTCCAGGGAATCAGAGCTATCATGTCCCCTGCTTGGAACTCAGAGCCTGTGGCTGGTTTTAACAGTTTGGGCTTTAGGAGGTTTATCAGTGAGCCAGGTGAGGACTTTCCTTCTGCAGATTAAGGTATTACTAGATATGATTGTTTTTCAGCCTGGACTATAGATGTTTTGCTACACAAAGAGCTATTAACAGCAGCCTGGTATCTAGAATAAAAAAAAAGCATCTAGAAACTTGATAAATTCATCCCAAAAAATCACCAAATGAACAACCAACTAATTAGAAACATCATTTGGACAGGGGGCTGACGATTCCTAGCAGACACAATGAGAATGGTGGGAATTTGGAAGGCTGGGCTATCACTAGACTATATAAGCACTGCATGTCAGCTGCAATCAGTAAAAGAAGCAGAGCTACTACTTACTTAAATACTCTATTGACAAGCAAGGCATAGGTCGTTAGACATTGAATCTGATCCTTCACCCAGTAAACATACAGTAGTATCCTATTTAATTTCAGAGCAGAGGACTAGAACTATTTTGCTAGTCCTCTTTCCCCAGTATCTGTTTATTGCATTGTCAGCCTTGGAAATGGGTGTGCAGCATAAACCTGTTATCTTTTTCGTGGAAATCATCTGGAGGTGTTTTCTCTTACTAAAAGCTTCAGGACAGGTCCCTATTTATTACTTCAGCTCAGTCAGTGGTAAAATCCTTTCTCGTGTTACAAACTCCTATCAAATTGAAGATGGCTGTAGTAAGCCAGTTGGCTCACTCTACACCAGAGCTAGCGTGCTGACTTAGTATGAATTTAAACATGGATCAGCATGACAATATAGAGAGATACCAGTTGTTTCATCCAAATTTACTCTGACTTGATACTATGGTATCAATTAGAGCAGAAAGCACCCAAACAGGTACACACCCACAGAGATAAACACCTAGAGGTCTTCAAACTTCTAAGGTGTTTAACTGCCATTATATAGTATGATCTAACACTCTACATTTGATTGAATCTGCAGCAGAAATGTAGGGGATGGCAAAATCCAAAAGCAGTTCTCTTTATGCTATTGAAGGAGAAGGAGGGTCTGCTACAGATAGGTAGCGGTGCTGGTCAGGCATGGCATCCTTAACCACGGAGACAGCGTTGGAACGTGTCTTCTCTTTCTGGTCTGCCCATTATTGTTCCTGTAGGCTCTGTGCTCTCAGGCTCCCCACCACACCTTTGTGGTAGGGGTTGGCCTTGCAGGTAATTTTCCTATCTGTTTTGGATCTATACACGTAATTCAGTCACAGGTTTGAAAAACAAATATTCCTTTCCCTTGAGGTCTAATTTTTCTAGACTAGTCAACTGCCAAACTGTCAAGCTCTACGTAAGCAACCGGCCCTGCAGCTGGAGACTGTCGGTTGCCGCTGTGACTGAGGACCACATCAGCTAGATCAGCTGAACAGGGATGTGTGACCTCAACTGATATTTTGCCCCCCATCTCATACATCTGATTTTTTTTTCTCATTGACTCAGTGTGTCATTCAGTTACAGGTACCTTTTTTTTTTGTGTGTGTCTTATTCTTTATTTCCTGCTGTTCTTCATTTTATAACATTAATTTGGCACTCTCACCAATTCAATCATAATCATGGCAACCAATTAGAGATAATTTGTGTGGGTACTATGTGTTAGCTAACTGTAATTTTATTCTGTGGTCAGATACTGTAGTGGTTTTCTTGGTAGTTTTTGGCTGTTAATAATATATAAAATAACATGAAAATGTGGTAGCTTAACTGCTTTTTACAAGAAACAGAATAATTGCATTTTGATTCCTTCTTTTGTTTTTCTCCCAGTTGTAGCTGTTCCTTGCTTCAAGAAAAGGTACATATCTGGGTAAGTAACATAAGGTCATGGGGGGCTCTTTTCACACAGTTAAGCCATATCTTCACTGTGGTTTGTGTTCTGTCTGCCGGCTTGTTGGCAATTGAGGTTCTTGGGTCTTCTGCTACTCAGCCTGATGTCTGACCATGACTTTGGCTTAGTATGTGTCCCGGTTTCTTTGGCTCTTGACCTTGGGCTGTCCTTGCTCTACTTCCAGACTCATTAAGGCTGATTCGTAAACCCATAATCTTGTAGATAACAGGGTTTAACAAACTTTCTCTTTTGGGCTTCTGTGGTCAGACCTTACCCTGGCTGGTAAACTCTTTTTGACAGTTCGGTGATTTTTCCCAAGCCTTATCAGCTCCATGGCCTAGCTTAATTATTTCCTGTTAGATTTTTTTCAAATGAATCTTGGATCGCCCTTTGCAATAATCTGTTTGCATTAGGCTACTGGGAAGGGTCTTTTACAAAGCATGGGTGGGAGCCGTGATTTGATAAAAAAATTGGGCTGCTCAGCTGTGACTTATGTATGTGCTCACAGCAGAGGAGAGGTGCTGTGATGTCAGTGTGTAAGCCTGAGATAGAACTGCAACTCCTCAAGTCTTTTGTGAAGGATGTAGGGCTTGATGCTTGGCAAATCACAATCCTTACTAGGTAAATTGAGTAATCTCACGTATTTCTCTGGCTGTCTCCAAAAATTAGGGAGTTTTTATCTGTTGATCCTAAAAAGCAGCTGTTCCCAGGTCCACTATGGAAGCATGGTTAGTTTTCCCAATACTTTTTTTCTCTAGAAGAATAATGTTTTTCATGGGCTGTCTTCTTCTTTCTCACTAACTACTTCAAGTATTTCTATGACTCCAATCTTTTTTTGGTCATAAAAAGGGACAACTACTCCCTCAGAAGCCTTCGAATTTCTGTTAGATTCTCATATGCAAGGTATAGAGTATATGATCTATCCTTTTAAAAAAAAGCTATTTCTTAAATTATTTCACCCAGGACATAGTATTTATTCATAACAATTCTGTGTGTATTTTCATGGCAATTTGGAAATGTTCTTTTTTTTAACATATTTTAAATGACAAAACATTTCCTTCTTTTTTTACTCATTATTTAAAAGATTACTTACCTCTGGTCTGAGAATTTTAAAGCAAATTCACAAAACACAAACTTCTGCTTAATTTTTAGTTTCAGTCTTCCAAACAGAAACATTATATTGGTCCCAAATTCCATTATTCATAAGACAGAGGTGACAAATGTATTTTTCTTCTTGGAGAAATTAGTATGTTTTACATTCACCCTGCAACAGCTGGTTTAGTCTGGCATTATAAATTTTTTCAGAGCTGTTGAGGGATTTGTTTAGCCCAATAGGATTTGTATTGATTTCTGTTTCACTTTTTTTTGGTGAGCTTTATTCTTGTTTTGTTGTTATATTGATTCTGAGAGTTTTAGCCATTTGAGTTATTACACCAATTACTATATTTATGCTGTAATTCTACTACAATAATGAAGAACTTAGACCTTCACAGATGTTTAAAAGCAAAACACACCACACCGCCCCCCCAACAAACAGACAAACCAACCTCCCAAAAAACCTGAAGATGCAACTAGTTTCCTGGAATCTGAAGTATCTCTGAAAAGGGCTTACCATATTTCTTTTCCTCAGATGTTTTTTCAGGTGACTTAGGTACACTAATTTATATTAGTAATTGGTAGTTATTGGATGCTATTGCTCCTTCCACTTACCTAAAATGTATATGTAGAATGCTGGTATAAGCCAATGAGTTCTGTTTCATGTCATGTCAGAGTATTTAATCTATATGGACCAAACAACTATATAAATATGAGACCATTGCAAAAGACATGCAAGGATTCTTGTAAATAAAAGCAACTACAAGTGGGTGTACTCAAAGTTTAAAAATAATTTTTTTCCTGGTTGATTAAGCAATACACTTAACACAAGCAAGCTCCTTTAAATGAGTAAAATGATCAGGACAAACTCAGCCATCCTAGCAAATCCCAAATTTATATCTGTTTCCAGCACTTAAACCCAGAAATAGCACTGCTTTAGCTGTCGGTAGACACTCTGATATGCAACTGTATCACTTTGCAATATGCCCTGGATTTGATCAAAGCCCACAAGCAGTAGCTGCCTGACTTTAAGAGAGTCAGATGGTCCTGTAGAAGTCAAAAGGACTAAGTTCTTTAAAATTAAGCACATCCAAAGAGGATCTCTCTCAGAGAAGAGACAAAAAAAAAAAAAAACCACCTTATAAGAGTGTCAGCTCCAACAGCACTGGTGATTAAGAAGGATAATTCCAAGAGGTTGGAATTATCATAGTTAACCCAGTGGATCAGAATACTCTTTGATACCAGTGCTGCAGATGAAACCTTGCCAGACTTCAAACTGCAGCTGTGTCCCAAGAGGAAAAAACTTTCTCCGTCACAGACAGAATTTGGTCAGCTTCCAAAAGTGATTTATTCCTCCCATCTTAATAAAACATCTTTTTGCAGTTTTATGTGTGACAGATACTCTCTGTAGCTTGGAGAGCTCTGGCTGTAGAAAAACTAGTGAAGAACAATTATCCATCCCACCCTCCAGGTGGGAACCAGGTTGAAAATAATTTGTACACCCTGTTGTATATGATGAGATGACCCAGAGTGGATGGCAGCTGAGCAGAGTGAGTGTTTTAACGGGGTCCTATTGTAAGCATCTGAATCATAAAATCAGTTCCTGCTGTAGGGTTGGTAACTGCTGTAGCAGCTATATGTCTCCTAGATGCTTGAATGAATAGGGCTCCTTATTCAATGGAAATTCTTCACCAATTCTCTAGAAATGTGGACTTTTCATTTAGAATATGATTTTATTTTTACTGTTAAGTGCTGAAGCTAGCACTCAGTATTTGGGGGGTTGTGGGAGAGGAAGAAGAGAAGACTTCTCATGTAATTGGGAGACAAGTGCTAAGTAATGGACAGGCTTACCGTCAGTGGAGGCATCTACTGATCAGTGGATTCGGAAACTACTCTGGACTATCATGCAGTATTGCTGGAGTTAAGCTGTTCCAGAGGGCTTGTTATAGAACTGCATTGGCAAGGTATAAACTAAATAGCCGCATCCTGTTAAGTATTTTTTGATGTTAATAGCAGTTGTCTTCTCAAGTAAAACCATATCACTACCTTAAAAATAGTAGAGAAAAATGTTACATAGAGAATGGAGCTGGTAATATAGGAGCTCGGCTGTATGTTTAGTAGACTATGTACTGTCCATTCATGGGCAACAAAGAGGAAACTAAAGATCGACAGCTGTTGAGTTTGAGGATAAACCACAAAAAAGCCATCATTTTTAAATTAATAAAATTTTATTTTAATGAAAAGTAAAGGCAGATGATACAAACTGTGGTTTAATCAAACAAAAATTTGAAGCAAACCTGACAGAGCCTGAGTAAAATGGTTTTAAAATACTCAAAGGCCAGCTTCTGTGACATTCTATATCATATGCCACATATTATTCACTTGTCTGAAGACTTTTTTTGTGATAGATTCTGAAAAAGAGAAAGAATTGCATTAGAGGAAATGAAATCTAGTGAGTTCACTGTGTTCTTTACAGAGAAGGTTTTAAACATTGAGCTGGGGGTTTTTTGTTGTTGTTTCTGAAGTTTGACAAGCATGATAAAATTAACAGATAAAGTACAAGGAAGTTACACTCCTCCAACAGAAACTTGAAATATCATAAAAGTGAGTAATACAAATTTCCCATGACTGTTATTCTGCTATTGATGCTAGTGGCAGCTGCATCTTCATATAGGTCAATCAGGAGCTCTGAAATGAACCTTTAAAATCCCTTTATTTCCAAAAATGGGACTTCAAAACATTTTTTCTCTTTGTCTTGTTACACAGGCAATCAAGGAATTTGGAGTTAGGACTCACATTTAGAGAAAAAACACACTTTACAAGTTTTTGTAAAGAATTTGTGAGTGGAAAAAATAAAATATTACATAAAAGGATGCTATTATAGTCCTATATCTCCATATTCCCATTTTCCATTTAACTGACAGCTGGAGGTAAAGATTAATTTAACTCCTAAATGCATAATCTTTTGCAGCTTTCAAGAAACTAATGATTAGTACTAGTTCTTCAAATAGGTCATTCTTGTGCTAAAAACATATCTTTAAATTCTTTCCCGTGCTTCCATATTCTGTAAGAAATTATATTTCTGGACTTTTGGAAATAATAGGCTAAAACAAATGAGAATTGGAGTGCACCTGCAATGCAAGGATGTTTGGCTGTGTACGTAGTATAAAAACCTGCTTATCTAAACCCACTGCTAATCATCTTAAATTACACCTTTAAAACTAAAATCATCAAACACTTAAAGTACAAAATGAAAATGGCATACCATTTGCAGAATTTCAATTTCTGTTCGAAGAGTCTCACAGATACTTTCCCAATCATCATCTTTGCAATTTTCTAATTCTTTCTTAAGCCTATGTGCAAAACCAAATAAATTTTCAGATCAGAGAACTGGGGCTTGGGTAACTATTTTTTTCAGCTTTGGTCCAAATTGCCAATTTGACTTATGTGAGAAAACCCTCATTGATCTATTTGCATGATCAGGATTTAAGTTTGCTAGTTTTGTAATTGGCAGTCCAGTATGCTGGTCTCCTGCAATATCGTTGGATTTCGTTCAGCACGAGCAGTTGTGATGGCAATGTGAGGAACTTCAGAAAATGACATTCTGTTTTTTTGCAAAATGTGTTTTGACTAAGTACTTAGGCAAATTTCTGAACTGTGTTGTTTTCATAAACCATGAAAGATTTATGGACTCATTAGTCATCATTTTCCTTATTTAAACATGTGAATTTGAATGCTGATATTTAGGAAGTACCATATGTCACTGTTCTTACTTTCCCTGAGTATCTACTTGTAGGAGCTGGTGGAAAGAGTGTTGGATTAGATGGGTCCTCTGCCTGACCCTGTGCAGCCATTTCTGTGCAATCATTGCTCCATACCCCCGTCACAGACTCCTGTGCTGTTGCTGCTGTTCTCTCCCCACTGCTCCTATTATTCTTCAGCACTTACTGTTTCCCAGTTGTCTCAGCCAGAAATTCTTCTACTTTTCTACAGTAAAGACTAATTTTAATACAGTGATTTTTTGCATTGTAAAGATCATTGACTTTCCCCCCATTCTTTCAAGATTATTTCATAGTCCCAATGTAACTAGTAGGAATTATGTGTAAAAATAATATTTAAAATTATTTGTAATGTAAAATAATAGTAGGGTAACATTGAAATCTGTTAGGAAATCAGGCAGCATGGAGCCAGCACCATACAGGAAGCTACCTCTGGATCCGCAGGAAGTGATCAACAAAAAGAATTGTAGTGTGCAAGTCTGCTTTTCCTAAACAGGTGGAGATACTCATAGCACCAATGCTTGCAGAGATAGAACTTTCTTTTGTCTCTTTGAGGCATACAGCAGTTTTTGCAAACAGCTCTTGGCTAATTTTTGCCATAGGTATGGAAGTAATTAACAAAACAAACCTTAGCAACAGGATTCTCAATTTCTGCAGCTCCTCAATCACTGCAGCTCCTCTCCAAATGTTTTCATAGAACGAAAAGAAGCAAAAGACTTGACTTACCTAACACTATCTACAAACCAGGCTCACAAATCGAGAGTTTTGAGAACCTGAAAAATGCAATTTAAATGGAAAAACCCCACTATAGAAAAAGTCTTTCCAAGGGAAATATCAGTGTTTGGGAAATGTGTAAGACATTAGCCCTGCTAAAAGGAGACACCTAAACTTTGGACATCAATGGCTGTAGTGGTTTAAATTAATACGCGGTAGGCCAAGATAAATCTATGCCAGAACTTTTAGTAGTCTGATGAATACAAGGTGATGAGATTATACTGAGTCTTTCCATGGTTGTCATAAGAAAAGCATAATAAGAAATCTGAAGTTACTTACACTTAATACAGTTTCAGCAAAAAATGTGAATATTGTGGGATATATAGACTGAAAAAAAGGAGGAAAAATATATATTCTGTTTCTCATTAAATAGCTAAACTGATGCATCAAAGCAGGACCCTCTTTATTCTGTTGAAAGAAGTAGCAACCAGTTTTTTTCTTTTATATGCCATAGTGAGGAATAAAATATTTAACCCTATTATATAGATAATGCACCTCTTTAGCTGTCCTACTGCAGATAGAATTTGTCTTCTACACAAGAAAATGGCTTTATTAAAATTAAAAGATATAGCTTCATATGAGAGGAATTGCTTAGTCATCGTGTGGCAGAAGAATAATAGCATAAGACCAGACCGTAAATCAATTTTGCTGTTCCTGTGGAAAATGTAAATATCTTACCATCAATATGGAAACAGTATGAGCTTTGTGTGTTTGTATTACAAAGGAGTAAATACCTCTTCTTTCAGAAGTATTTCTCCTGCATTCTTAAGACACATAAGTGTTCGAACAAAAGGAAATTTTGAACTACACTTTAAGAAATGAAATATTCACTGTACTGTAGTAAATTGCTAGTTTACAGACCGTTTTCATTGAGAGAAGTTCATTTCAAGGTCTAAGATCAGCTTCTGATCTTGATTAAATCAGCTTAACTTCATTGCCTTGCCTCCTCATTTTTTCCTCTGTGTTCTCTGTTAGTGTGGTATTAGAACCCTAATTTGTTTAAGACAAACAAAAGCCCTACTTTGCCTAATTTACTTTAGGAAAAGACATAGTCTGTTAATCTCAAAGAAAATGCTCTCTCATTGTCTTCCACATTGTAAAATTGATGCATAGTCTGTTTGCTAGTTGTCAGCTAAGAATGAAAGCAGTTCATGTTAGGTGTACACTGAAGACAGAACAACCAGAAGATAAGCACTAGGAGTTGCTTATCTGTGTCTTGGGAATGTGAATTAATTACTATTGATGATATGCTTTGAAACTGTAACATTTTGGGTATGGATTTTAAAATGTTATTTAAAATATTTTATAAAATTTTTAAGTGTGGTGACAGTACAACTCCTTACATAGCATGGGGTAGTGGTGATAAAAGACATTTATTCAAATGTGGTGTTTAATTTTTACATTAATCAATTGATTCTGCTTTCAGGTCTTCCTTCTTTCTTATTTAGAAGCTAGATAATTACAGTATGTGCCAGGAATATTATACTCTCAAAACAAGGGCTGTCTGTTAGGTTACAGTCTACACAATTAATCCATTGGAGACGCCTGAGCTACTGAATAAATGATGAAGTTTTACCAGAAGGAATGTGAGACAATGGAACTATTAAAAAAAATGCTTAACCTGGAAGCAGATTTAGTTTTTCCATTTTACATTTAAGATAAGGAGGATATTCATATTCATCTTTCCACTATCAGATGGAATGTGCAAACCAATTATTTATGAAACTATACTGTCTAGATGGAGGACAGGTTTTCTGTCACATTTGGAAATGGAAAGACATGTACCTTTCGCCAGAACAAGGATTAATATGACAATTATACCCTCCTTATGCCTATGATAAAAAGTAAATCTCTGGGGAAAAAAAAAAAATCTGAAAAATCACAATAGCATTTGGACCTCCATGTCCTTTTGTTTTGTTTTACTTTCAGCATTTTGGTCTCATTGATCTTTAAGAAAAAGTCATTGCTCTGGATTAACAGAGTATTGGTAAATTACAGCATCACAAGTAATGGGCTTTAACGAACCGCTGGAGTTGAAATAATGTATTTGTGAAAGGAGGTTTCACTGTACCTTTGAAAAACATTCAAGATAAAAAGCAATAGCAAAACCTACCCTTAAATCAAATAGGTGGAACAACAGCATCACCATTTTTTTGGATGCTGGCTTGCCCTAGACTGAGCTCTGGTATCAGTGGTCCATTCTCCATTACTCTTCAATGCCAGAAGAGACAAAGAGATGAAGGAGGAGGAGATCACTGAAGGTGATCGATTTTGCAGCTTTGAAATGAGCATAGCTATTAAATGCCATTGGCATTTGTGGTTGATACGCGCTCTTCTTGAATTTCAGCTGTATATGCAGAAGGCAAATAGGAAAAATAATTGTGAAATCAATACATGCTGGTATTATGAATTGAACTATGATGAAAATAATGTTACTGTCAAACAAGTTTCTCCAAAAATCATCCACAGATTCAAATTACTGGATCAAGACTTCAGCAGCCAAAACTTGCATTCCAAGAATAATTCTATATAAAGAGGTCTCAAAGAAGAAATAGTTTGTGTGGAAGGCAGGGTGAACATGTGGTTTTAGAGCCTTTTTTTTTTTCAAGTGGGATGAAAGACCCTACCTGTTTATTGTTGGAGTTGCAGAAGGTCATGTTTTGCTGAGACAAGTAAAACATTTTTTTTTCTTATTTTCCTTCTAGTCTTTGACTTGTTTATGACCACCATTTAATTTTTTAACCATAAATACAAGGGAAAGCATTAGAGGATTAAAAAGCAGAATTGCTTGACACTGAAACATAGGGCATAGAATTTATGGTACAAAATGAAGTTCCCTAAGAAGTTATATGTAAACTTGAGAGCATCTATGTTGATTTTTTCTGAATTTTATCATAAAACTCAGGAGAAACATTTATCAAGGTTTTAAGACTTTATTGAGTCTGAAGAAAAGTATACAAGATGCTAGCTCATTGTCTCAAGCCAAAGTAGAGCTAACTCATTGAGGTCATTCAGCGTCAGTTCAGTACTGGGACTAAATTAATGTGTATGTTTCTATAGTGAGAGCAAGATTTTGCTGGGTATTTACAATTTGCTACTAAACAGAAAATGCTATTGATACAGCTGAAGTAGTCAATAAATTTCAGGCTATTATTAATTGATTGAGGAAGGGAGAAAATGAGCCCTAAATGGAATTCAGTATCTCAAAACATAAACTCAAGCACTTGAGTTGAACAAATAAATTATAAAAGTATGTGCTTGATGGAGCAGAAATAGAATAAAAATTAAGAAAGTGATCTAGTAGTAATAATAAATGCTAGCAAGAAAGTGAAACATGAAAGTGAACAGAGTAGTATGCTACATAACAATGGGAATTAAATGGAAATTAAAATAAATAGAAATACCTTAGGTAAAGTACGAAAATTTTAGCTTTTACTGTTCTGGATCAAATGCTGATTGTAAAATACATAATTATCATTGATTAAAGCTTGCATTTTGTGAATGCTATCAGGGTATTATTTATAAAAGTAGTTATAGGTCTTGAAAAGCTGGTTTTTTTGAAATTTATATTCCCCGAATACATAAAACATCACAAGAAGTCTTTAAGGAATATATTATTATAGATTAACAAGCAAGGAATGGTTAAGGCACACTGAATTAAACAGCACTTTTAGGATAAGATTTGCTTTTCTGCAGACGGCAAACCAAAATTATACTGACTGCTTTCCGTATGAACTGCAAGAACAAGTTAAACAGGGAAGAAAAAAATTATAAGCATCAGAGACATCAAAACTGGAATGTGTTGGTGTCAATAAGATACCTATTGAAAAGCAAGGAAAATAAATATGGTTCAATTATCCTTCTAGTTCAAATATCTTGATTTTTCTATTGTACAGGGAAAATTAGATCTCAATCTGGATGTATTAATATGGCTACTGTGTTGCTGAAATTCGTATCTCTGTACTGTACTGCTTCGCTTCATGTGAACTATATATTTTTCTCAGAGCCAGAAATGTTTTAGAAATGTCCTTGCTTCCTTCTGCATTATGGGCTCTCCATTCTCTGCTCATCTTCCAGGTTGAATGCATCTTTCTTGAAAAATAGGTGAGAGATTTGTATTCTCACACCCTCCTGTTTTTTTTCCTGGAAATACCTCTTGCTTTTACCTTTTCCACAGCTATATTTACTTTTCATATTTATAGTTGTCTTTTGATTACATTGTATGCTCAGGCCTCTCTTCTCCTTTGCTTTCAAGTGCCTATTATTGAAGTTCTTAGTTGTGTACAAGTACATAAACTCACACTGCATATCATTATATTCCTCCTCTTTTATAGTACCTCCAGTCTACAATGTCTAGAGTTTTTCAATTGTTTTACACTATTGTGTTAAAACACTTTCTATTCCAAAGTCATTATTTAAAACATACCTGTTTAAAGCAAGACCAGCTGCGACTGTAGTTACCTTCTTCAAGCACCCAAATTTCTTTTTTCAGATCTATTACTGTTGTTACTAATACTTATTTCCTTAATCACTTAAAACTTTGAATATGTCTTCCCCAGGTTAACTAGTAGTTTCCCATGTAGGATAACATCAAATACTTTACTAATGTCTAGATGGATGGCATTTGCATTTTCTTTGTCTGACCAGTTGGTTGTCTTCTCAAAGAAAGGATATCATTAGTCAGATTTGTTCTATTTTTTTTAAATCCATACTACAATTTATAGTGGAAACCTATTTTAACATAATTCAAACTGTAATAGTTCCACTGGGCACTGCTATTAAAAAGAAAAGCTTAAAAAATCGATGAGGAGATTGTCATTAAAAAAGTCATTTTGAACCACATATATTACTCCAGAGATTGATATTTCTTGATTATAAAATTTAACATAAAATTAAATTGCAAATATTTTTAAAAAAAAAACACTAGAACCATGCATGCCCTGAGGCAGTCTGCTGTTAGCGTGAAACATTTGTTCAGCTCTAATGAACATATTTTCTGTATGTTTTATATGAACAAAAGTGTTGCTTTTTCCTTCCTAATTTTGGTAATGGAGTTTCTTTTTCAGTGTTATGAAGTATAAGAAGCAATACTATATTTTTAGGAATAAGGCAAGTATACAAAGCCTTGAACTATTTACAAAGTAAGCTGACTTCACGCATTTCCTTTCTGCTACTGCTTTTGTGAAGTAGAACAGAAATTCATGTTTCAAAGAAACATTTTATCCTTAATCTACCTTTAGAACTGTGTTTAAAAATATCAATTTTAGGTGGAAACTGTCTGTTCTTAGTCTAAATAAACTTTAATTATTTCTAGGTTGCTTTACATAAGGCAACACATAAATTTAAAATTAAAATGTGAAAGAAGATAATTAATATAGTAAGTAATTACATTGAATATAATAGTGAAATGACATAGATAGGAATTTACTGTTATCAGTTAGTCTCTGCTTGACTCCCGCATTATTCCACTTAAGTGAGGCTACTTGCTACCTGCCAGGGAAATGTAACTCAAAAGAGCTGATGCCAGAGTTCTTTCCTGCTGTTTAATGTTTGGGGTGGGCTTTGGCAGAACAGATGATTAAAATAAGGCTTTTGATTTTAATTGCAGATCTCTTCTGAAAAAAAGCCTTCTTTTCTTAAATATTTCTCTGAATTATGCACCTGTATCATGAGACTTACGATTTCTAGGGTGCCTACTTAGTGTCTTATCCATAACTATATCTGTGCTTAACCTGCAAGTTTTGGTTAGCTTTTTACTGTATCTGATGTGTATTAGAACAAGCATATAACTGCAGCACCAACAGCTGTTGGAATTACTGGTGTGCGCTTCTCATGACCTTTTGTAATTCTTTGATGGATTTGGAAGAAATTGTATGAAACTGCAGACATGGTATAGGGCATTTTTCTCAGATCAAAGATGAATTGCTATAATTTGAATTAGCTGGCTACACTCTTCAGCTGAAATGCAATTTACTTTAAGATATATACTTAATTGTAATGAAGATTCTTGCCTTGCCAGCTACTTTTGATATTGATTTTTAAGCTGGGACTAGGTATGTCATACAATAACAGACTTACAGGGTGGTCTGGGAGCTACATGTATCAGGTTATTGATGCTGACTGTCTCACATTTGTTCTAAGGAAGCATTAAAAACTTTGGTATTTTTACTATTTAAAGAGTGGTGTGATTTCCTGCTCTGTAAAAAAAGAATCAAATTTTCCATTTATTTCATAGAAAAAAAATGTGGTTTTGAGCCACATTGCTTGTGTCAAAATGTTCTTTTATATATATATATATATATACACTAGATTTGATTTTCAGTAAAAACTAAAATTCTATTCTTGTAGTAGATTCTGTATAGGGAAAAAACCTTATCTTGTTAAGCTAAAAATCTTATCTTGTTAGGTTCAATCATATTGATTTTAACATCACCAAAACTGACTCCAATTAAGATATACACTAGTATACGTAAGATTGCATTAATTGGCACTTTGGCTGCAAAAGGTCCTTCGCAAGTGCCAAAGATGTGTCTAGACCATCAGGAGGGCTTTCTTAGTTTTTCTCACTGACACTGCATGAATTCTTCTTTATTCTCAGATTCCCTTCAGAGGGCACCCACAGAAGCGGCCAGGATAGTTCGCTCAAGGATCTGCTCCAGAGAGACTATCGGCATGGACTGCATCAGCATGTGCCTTTCTGCAGCAGCCGCAGTCCCTCAGTACTTCTGTGGCACCTATAGGGCATGCAACACACATGGTAGGTATGGTCATTTTGAACCAGCACTCTGCTGTGCTTGACATAACTCCTTTAAGTATTTAAAGCATTTTGAATGGAAAAATACATGACATTATACCTTAATGCCACAGAGACATTGCAAAGGGACCAGAGCAGATATGATCTCACCAAATGCTAGGCAGCGTGGAGATGACTGGTTTGTTGCAGATGATGCTGCCTCTGACCCATGTAGGCAGAAGCCAGTGCATATGTATTGATCTATAGGCTGTTTTCTCTCCCTTGTGCAACCCACAATGATAATTGTTTCATCAGATAATTCAGACTGGAAGAGATGTCAGGAGGTCATCTAGTCCAATGTCCTTCTCAAAGCAGGGTCAGCTACAAGGTCAAACCAGGTTTGATAAAGCCTCAGGGCTTTATCCAGTCAAGTCTGAAAACCTTCAAGGATGAAAACTATGCAACCTCTCTGGGCAACCTTTTCCTTTGCTATACTATCCTCATGATAAAAAAGTTTTTCCTTAAATTCATTCTAAACCCCTCTTGCTTCAACATCTACTTTCTACCTTTTGGTCTCCTACTGTGCATCATTGTGTAGATCCTGGCTCCATCATCTTTGCAGGTACTGGAGGGCAATCAGGTACCTCCAGGGGGACTATTTATGTACTGCACTATTTATTACATATAATACTTTAATTTCCCTTTCATTCTCTTAATTCAGTAGTCCAAACCAAGAAGTGATGAGTAGGTTTTGTTAAAAAAAATAAAGAATTGATAGAGTTGTATGAATCTGATAAGGTTTGGGATATACAGAAGCATATAAATGAAGATTGCCTGCTTGACTCTCCTGAAAAGCAGAATCTATTAGTGCTGACACAGATGTACAGTAACATAGCTATGTTGCTGCTGGCATCTTATAAGTTAGCTTATTCAGAGCTATCTGTCTCTATAAAGCATTGAACTTTTCTGATCAAAAGCAAGTACAAATATGATTTAGGCAAATCTATCCCAAATTTTGTCCAGTGTCTGAAATGAAAAAATATTTCAATGTAAAGAAAATGTCTTCAAGATATTATTATACCTCAAGGAGCACTTGCTTTTTGTTATAGTAGTAAGAGCAGTAGAAGCACTTTATATTTTGCACTGCATGCAATTATCAAATAATGAGGCATTTTATGAAATAAAAAAAATCACATCATTCTTCTTGCTTTGGTTGTAAATGACACTTGCTGCTTTTGTAGTTAATAGAATTAAAATATTTTATCCACCATTGTGTTTTCCACCTTGATAAAACCAAAGTATCATTCCACAGAGCTGTGAGTGTTAACTTTCACTACGTAGACAGACAGACAGACATACATGGATTTGAATGATTTGCCTAGGATCTCATAGCAATCAGTGGCAGAGCTGGGGATTTAAAGTAATATAATGTTTGCTACTTGTACACCTTATACACAGGAAACCTGTTATAGAAAACTAATTACACCAATATGAATATTAAGTGGCATCATGGCAGTAAACTACTCCAAGGGAAGTATGTTATTTAGAAGGAAGTTGACAACCTCATGTATCACAAAACCTAATATATGACGATGGAATGAATAATGTAAAAGAGTGAATTATAATATGCTGTCTTACAAAATTGCTGCTGCTGTTATTATTTACACTGTGTCTTCTATGTGTAAGTTGAATGCAAAGGTTTTGCTACTGTATGCAGAATTGTGAGCTAATTAATTTTTATGCTGAGGGAATTTTGGCCATGTCTCAACACCATGTAAGTGGTTGAAGATAGTTAGTAATAGGGCTGATATATCATTTTCTTTCAAAAACCAATATTCAGCAAAAAATGGGCCATTACCAAATCATCTTTCAGAAAAATGCTCAGGGTTCTCTGCAAAATTTTATTTTTCCACTGAAAGTATTAAGAACCCCGCCTCACTATATTTTTGTCAAAAACTCAGAAAGGTATAGGAAAAAAAACCCATGATGGTAACAAAACCTGTGTTTTCCCTCACACTTTCTGTTAGAGAGTATTTTGGACTGGCTTTTCTAGGAGGAGTTCCTTTGCATTGTCTAGTAAATGTTTTTAAATATGCACAGGCACTTTCATCTTTAACACCACAAAATAGGAAAAAGATGGTTAATTCTGTGATATGGGGCTTTCAGCATTGGAAGATTTTTTTGCTGAAAACATTAGATTATTTTCTGTATAGTGAAAACATAAATGTCACGCTTAAGCAAACTGACAAGAAATGAGTCATTACCACTCAGTTCATGAGAAGCAATGTTCACTATTAAGGGAGACTGTGCAAGGTCATTTGTCTTGGTTAAATCCGCAAAATTTTGTTCTAAACTAGCTTAATTAGAAGGCAAACTAGAACTGATGTTAGACATCGTAAAGAAATCTATTTAGTAGCTTCAGTACAAGGCTCACCTGACCCAAAGAAGTTATTATGGCCAATTCATTCCATTGCAATCAAGCTCTGGGGAAGGTTGTACAGTTGTACAGTTGGTCATCAGAAGTACATAGAGCATTAGGTAGTTCATCAGTAGTCTGTGTGCCACCCCTATTTTTACAAAAACTTAAGAACTGGCCTTCCACCCAAGGAGCAGTCTTTTGCTCTTCCTCTAAGTTTGAATTCATTGCAAACACTTTCAGTTTTTAGTTCATTGGAGTATGCATGTAAGAGTGAAAGGCTATAGTAAACAACAGAGATTTGTATTCTGTAATAAAAATGAAAGATTCTTCTGATTTCAAAGGAGTATTGTACAGGAAAAGTAAAATAGTCATTGCCACCAGGACTGGTCTGCAGTTACATGCCTAAAATTAAATTTAGGAACTTATTGACATGAGATTCTTACCTTAAACATTCAGGATCAGTCTGAGGTTTTTCATTGACTTGGACCTTTTCTGCTTCTAAATCTTTTGTCATTCTTTCAGCCTTCCTGATTACTTTCTCAAGGTCTAAACAAAAAATAACAATTATATTTTAAATATATATTAATCATCCATATTGAAAGACTTCCTCCATTTCCTAAATTTATGTTTTGTCATATTTCTTTGTGAAACTGTTTATAGGGTAAAGGCATCTGAATAAAGAACATGAATTATTTTATTATTGTAATTGGTAGGCATATTGCAATCTTCTAGAAAATTCTGTTCCCAAACAATTTATAACAATGTTTACAGCCTCTCTTTCTTAGCTCTCTTACTGTGACATGTTATTTACATGTTTGTAAAACAGTTACTAAAACAATTCTAGATTACATTTTTTTAATCCAAATTTCAAAATCATCCCTACTGCTTGTGATCACCTTTGACACAGAACCTTTCTTGGTTCCCTCTGTATCTTTTTACTTTTTTCTGTTATAGGGTTTCCTGTGTATTCCACACATCCCTCCCAGCTTTGTGTGTAGACTTCTCTTTTTATGCACAGACATTCATACACGAATGCACCAATGTCAGTGAAGAGATGACAGCTGAATTTACAACGCAGACATTTAGCACCTAGGCCAAATCTATCTTTGTCAGACCAAACCATGTTGCTTGTAAACATTTGAATTTTAGTGATGTTCTTTAGTTAGAGGTTAATGGGTTTTAAACAACACTTGTGTTGATTTTAAGTTCTTTGAAACACTAAATTCTCCATTTAAGTGTATGACTTACCAACAAAGGTAAAAATTTCTTTTTCATATTTATAGCTTATGATTCAGCAAATCTGTAGACCTTGGTATTAGTGACATTTAAAATAAATCTTATTGAAATCTGTAATACTTGTTATAACCCTGTTTGAAAATTATGTACTACATAATGTAAAAATATATTAAAATCTTGTTTCTGTGATATCTTTTTCTTGAGAAAAATAACCTGACAGAAAAGATATTTAAGAAGAATTTGTCAAGCCACAAATAATTATCATAACAAGTGATTATTAGGCACACCTTTGAGTTTGTTTTGGAGAGTAAATAAATCCTGCTTTAATTCATTCTTCTGCAGCTGGAGTGCATTTAACTGAACATTTGTATGTTCCATTGAGTCCATTTCTAAGAAAAGATATATTTTAAATTAAAATGCATTGCAGTTTTAGTCATCATGATATAATCTTATATATTCTTAACTATGTCTACCAATATTCAGCTAGTCAAAAAGAACCTTAAATATAAAACTGAAATCAACTAAAACGAGTCATATAAAACCTAGTTCACATGAAATTATATGTCATATAATGTATTCATAAGTATGAAAGAATTTTTAATGTTATTAATATGTTTGACATATTTTGTTGACTAGGCATAAAAAGAATGTTTTGCTTTAGAGTTACTTCAGCTATAAAGAAGATGACTTATTGAATAGGTGGTGAACAGACACCTCTCAGCAGGACTAAAAGAAAAACCTTATTTTATTTAGTGTTATGGACATTTGAACCTGACCATTGACAGCATCTGGAATTCATTGTGATTGTTTCCCTCACAACTGGAGGTCCTCACGTAATTTCTTTGTTATGAGTTACTTAAACTTTTCTCTTTAGTGTTGTCAGTGTGCTCAGGACTGTAGCAGAGAGAAAGACAGACAAGTTGTACCTCAAAAAAGGTGCAAGTTAAAAGGATGGAATCAAGACAGCAACTGAACCTAGAGAAGAATGATAGTCGCCTTTCATGTCCTACTGATCATTTGACTCACCAGATCTGTCTGAATATGTAAAAATTAATCATTAAAAGTAACAGGTGCCACCAAATAGAGAGGTTTTTTTCCAGTTGTAGATCAGAATCAGAGCCACAAGAAATACAGAATAAAGGTACCACCAAGTACAAACTCAAATGGATAGTCATATTTTAGTAACTTTACCATCAGAAATCAGAAATTCAAAGCTCTGGCACTTGATGAATCATAGAATCATGAGACTAGAAAGGACTTTGAGGACTTCCTCCTGAAGGCAGCATCAGCCGTACCTCTGTCTTTTCTGACAGACACTTGTGTAACCTGTTTTTAAAGACCTTTGGTAATGGAGAATCCTAATTCATTTGGTAATGGAATCTCCTAAGGCAGAGTGTTTCAGGTGTTCATTGTTCTTCTTAGAAAGATTTCTAAACAGCCAGCCAGACTCTCCCTACGCTTGTTACTTTTTATTCAGTTCTCTACAGGTATCAAGAATACATTAATTTCCTTTTTACAGAAGCCTTTAACAATTTGAAGACTGATATCCATCTTCCATCAGTCTTTTCCTTCATAGGTTAAACAGTCCCAATTATTTAATTGTTTTCCTTCTCATGTTCTCCATATCTCTGATAACTCTCACTGGTCCCATGTGGATTCTCTCCAGCTGGTCCACATTTTTTCTTGATATGTAACATCAAAAACTAGATGCACAGTACTCCATCTAAGAGGTTAACTGGCCTAAATAGAGTGAAGGATTATTTTGCATGTCTTAGAGGTCAGAATTATGTTTATGTTTCCATATGGTGTTGGCATTATGATGTCATTGACTTATGTTCAGCTTGTGATCCATGATGACTCCTATTTCCTTGCTGAAGGATATCTTTTCAGTCTGAACTGTGTTCTGAGAAATCTTATATTCTGTATCTTAACTCAAAGATAAAAGTTATACTCTGGCAGTAAAAGAACAGTTCTACAAGACATCTGTGCATATTATTCTTTTGAACCTAAGGAAATTTACATAGCTCAACCATGGATGATTATAATCAGTGCACAGGTAATATAGTACGCTATGCATGACAGTGCACCTCTGTGCTGGTTGACATTAGGTATTGGGTGACACTTCTGTAGGTCTACTTCTTCTCATAGTGCTCATAGTGAGAAAGGACTGAAGAGGACAGAGAACAGAAGAGGCTTTAATTATGCTTGTATAATGTGGTATATCAGACCACACTCTTTCAGTTTAGTGCTAAGTGGAAGTTCCAGACAGCAAGCGGATGGAATTATTGGAATTATTGTTTTGCACAGCTATATTTTACTAATTTGTATTCATTCTCTGGTAATCTAAGATAAAATAGTTTAATGTAAGACTTACCATTTTTCAACAGAGTTGCCTCATTCTCTAAATCATTTATTTCAGTCTTAACTTTTTTTTTAATCAGCAGGTCTCTATTACTTGTTAGTCCATATTCATTGTTAAACTCTGTTACTTCTCTAGTAAAATTATCTTCCTCTTCACTCAGTTTTCTCTGTGCATCTGTCTGAAAAAATAAAAGAGAAAACTGAATCTTCAGGCGAAAAAAAGAAAGTCTTTGTTAAGCTAGGCAGATTGAAACACATGTTTGTTTATCCTTAAACTTGTAGTATAATTGTCATGTATTTACTTTTCCTGACTTATGAGAACATGAAAATGGTCTACAGCTCTATCGTTTTGTCTGTTGTTTTAACCTTTTCCTTTTTTCTGCAAAAGTGAAGGACATGTTCTTAATAATAAAACATTTGAAAAAATCACTATATTATGTTACAGGCGCGTGCCAGCAGTTTTTCAGTTCAACTCTAATAAAATTAGTAGAAAGTTCTATTTAAAGTCAGTAGCATAATATGGTCACTGGGTTTTTTTAGATTGTTATTGAATGAAATAAAGGTGTTGTTTATTCTTCTGCAGGATGCAGACTTACTTTAACTCCCTCAATAACTACCAAGAAAGCTATAGTTGACAGGAACTCACTGTTTCATTTTCTGAAAAAAAAAAATATTCTAAAGAGAAAAGATATATTAAATTCCTTTAAAAAATCTTAACTGATAGCTAATTTAAATAAAATGAAATGATCCCTATATAAAGGAAGAAAGAAATTATAGCCTATATATAAAATTTGACTGGTTGCAATTAAAAGAAATCACACTTCTTCAAAGGATATTTAGCTTTTATAGTTAAATAATTTTTCTATGATATTTATATTTATTTTTCTTTCTTTCTTTGTATACTTAAGATAGGGAATACTTTGAAGAAATATTACTTAATTAAAAGTCTATCTGCCTAAAGATTTTGGGTTAATGCTGGTGATTCATACTGAATGTTTAAAATTTAGCTCTGCTGATTTAAAGTACAAATACATATGCAGAGAAGACTATTCATCTGTGGACTTCCTTAATATCTATAGATCCAAAGATCCACGATGAAGTAAGAGGAAGGCAATATTCAGGTTAGTGCAAGAGGGAACTGAAAACTTGTTGTCTGCGTATGTTGCAAGTAGCTAACTTTTAAGAGGTGGCTAGGTGTGTCTAGCATCAAAAATGTGATGTTGGCTTCCCTGAGGTTTTCTTTTGATCCTTCTCAATATGTTTTATTGTGGATGAGGCAGTCCAATTTAAGGTGAGACTTTCCTAGTTTTCTTTTACAAAGGAAATAATATGCCAGAATTGCAGTTCAGTCATACAGCAGACATTAGAAAATGAAGTCAAGAATGTTAAATCAGCTTTGTAGATGAATTGCAACATACATTACCTTAGATCATGTTTTAACTTAAAAGTGAGAATTTACCTACATTTACATTCAGTATACTAGAGTAAAAAAAAAAACCCAACTGATTTTCCAGATTTAAACTGCTACTTCTTCCATATTTTCAACCTTTAAAGCTGCCTACTCTCATACAGAAGAACAGAGCTGTTTGAATACCGTAGCTGGAAACATACAAAGATTTTAAGAAGGATGCTTTTTTGATTAATAAGTTCAGCTTTCTGTTTTTCTAAGCTGTCTTCACGTTTCTTCAGAATTTCTAAGTAGAACTGTTTTTCAGACAGATGCTGAACCTTCCAAGAGGAAAAAAAGAAAAAAAAAGGTTATAAAGTAAGATTATTGTTTTATTGTTTCACATACTTTGATATTGTACATAAGGATCTTGGTCCAGTTAAAACACAGCTGGCATAGCTGCTGGACTTGCAAAAACATAACAGCTCTTTTTACCCACAGTAATCTTCCAACATACCACTAAGCTTTTGAAAAGCAACCTTTCTTTAAAAGGCACATTTAGTGCTGGTCCATCTATCTTAAATGGCATTTTAAAGTCTGTTCACTTTAGGACAATTTTTTTTCAGGTAAAACCAGGAAAAATATTGATCACATGGGATGTTTTACCCGGCATAATAGTGTCCTCCATCTAATTGTGTAAAGCTCATCACATACCAAATCAGACAACAATATCAGAGGCACAGGCATCCAATATCATTGTTCTGACTGAATGGCTGTACACATCAGCAACTCTGCAATGCTATTGTTGCATAGGCAAAGGATGGAGGGATATACTCATATTTTTCTGAGCACAATTTCTGGAATTCTTAGCCAAGGAAATGTAATGGAAATTAGCTCATTAGACAGTTTGACCATAATGTCCCCAAGCCCCAAATTTCTATTTTGCATACAGTTTTATTTTTAGTTTTATTAATTTTCAACAGTAGTTTATCTGATAGAAGGGTATGCTGTTCAACCATAGCATTTTCAAAATTTGCTGAAGACTTCCTTTCAATTTTCCAGCGCATCCACTGTATCATTGTCTAACCTAAGTTAAGATATATGGTGGATAAACTATAACAGCAGATAAATAGGGAACAGCTAAGTGTTGAAGAGTCTTAAAGGATGAGAATCATACATCTGGTGAAGTGTAAAAAAGGTCAAGAGAATGACTCAGACTGTAATACTCAGAACAATAAATAGGGAAAGTAAAGTTAGCAGAATTGCCCACAGACTGTAAAGGCACAGGGTAAGTATCAGGAAGTAAATTGAATAGTCAGGCAGATCCATGACTGTGTGTGCAGAAGCAGAAAAGATCAAATAATAGTGACATTACAGAGGTAAAAAGAAAAGATTGTATAATGAAAGAATGTAGATGATATTGGAGCGGGTGCAGATGAAGTGCATCTGATCAAAAAAGGAGGATAGTGTGATCAAATGCCCTAAGACTAGAATGTGAGAGCTGGAAAGGAAAGGACCGAATTTTTTCCTTATCCCTGATATGTCTGGCATGTTAAATGTCCAGGAAGTGCTTGCCTCAGAAATATTTATTTTGCATATTTATTCAAAGAGAGTAGATGGTCTTATACCACTGTATTTATATTACTGAACATAACTAGGTGCAGTGTAGTTTCTCCATCTGTAAGATGCTAACTTAATCTCTGCATTTGCAACAGTTTTTTTTTTTAAGAAATCATTGAGCCATGAAAGCAAAATGCTGTAATTCAGGTTCTAATTACATGCTACCTGATTTTACAGAACAGAGGAAAAAAATAGCATTTGCTAGGAATCTTTGATTGACCACAGGCAGTCTCTGTGAAATAGATGTCAAAACACTTTTGAACTCGCTCTCACCTGCTTGGTCATGCATAAGCTGCTGTGCATGCATGTGCTTGGATATGTATGCTTATAAAGAAATGCAGTTATTTGGTGTGGGGCAAATTGAACAGCATTAGCTGAACAGCATTATTTAATATTATTTAGATTACATTAACTATTATAGACACATGTAAAAGTAATTCCTGTACTGAAAAATAAATTACTTTAAATAATTTCAATAACTATAGAATCTTTAAACATAAATACAGTCTGATTGAAATGCCAGTTCTCATTCTGTTTGTTTTCTGTATAATTTCCTATCTATAAATGAATCAATGTCAGACTAAGCAAGCAAGTAAAACATATTTTTGTGGACATTGGTGAGAATATTATTAATTGGTGGGTAAAGCATATAAGATTTAATTAGGAATAGTTCTTCAGCTCTTCCCATTAGTCATTTACAATAATGGCTCTACTCTCGGGACTTTCTATACCTTCTTACCACATAAACCTTGATTATAAATTACAGTGCATCAATAACAAATTAGTAGTGTAAACATAAAATTGTGATGTTCATAAATAAATTTATGAGCAAGACTACAAAGGATTTTACCTAACAAGCAGCACCCAGATATAATCTCTGTTGGTTAATTAAATTACTATTTTAAGGTGCTTTTGGGCTCTGAGATTGTGACATGCATAAATGCAAGCACGTGAATACCTGCTTGCATGATTATAGTCTCAATTTGCAACCAGTAAATATTTGTAAATTAGTTCTCTTTTATTCTGACCCCCTCGCAATACTGTTGATATTTATTATATATTACATACTCTTTTACAAAAGGCAGAAGAGCCTGTTTTTGGAAGGATGAAAATCGTTCCCAAACGTTTATTTTCACAACTAGGTGAGGTAATCTCCCAAAGTTTCTTGAAGATGTTTATTTAAGTGATAGGATACAACAGTTCTGACTTCAAAGGAGGCTCCATATGCTTTCCTGTTGCGCATACACATTCTGCCAGCGCAGATACTTAAGAGCACAGGAGATGATATTTAGACTTCATTTTCAGGCACAAGCAAATGGATTTTTAAATCATTTGTAACCACAGGTATTAATGGTGAAAAACTCTGCAAAACTGGAAGCTTCATCTAAAAATATGTCTGCAGTTTGGTTAAATGGAAAGCATAAAAACACTAAATAGATTCAGAAATTTTCCTCGGTCTTCGGGATCCCTAGAAAAACCCTGAGGCCTTGTGAGCCCTAGCTGTGAGCCCAGGCTCACAAGAAGATCTTCAGTATATGACTGAAGATCCTGTGAAATAAGCACAGGGAATGTTTCCATGGCTATTTTGTGAAAGGGGCCTTTAGTGAATGGCAGTGGGCAACGATGGAACGGTTTCCGGGCCTCTGAAGGCAAGTGCTGCAGCAAGCACTAGCACTGCCAAGGCAGGGCCATGCACACTATGCTTGAGCAGCTCTTCCGGACAGACCAACCTGACATGGTGGTTGCTCCCTGCCCAGCTCGTTCTGCAAAACAGGAGAGACTTTAATGTGCAGGTGTGCTGTCTCCAGTGCTTCTGGATTTTTAGAAGCGTTATCTGGAAAGGTTCCTAGCCCTGAGGTAAGCGAGTTCCCGACCACAGCCAGGGGCCAGCCTGAAGGGTGAGATTTGTGGGAAGGGAAAGATGTCAGCAGACCATTGTTCACTACAGAAATGCACAGTATAAGTTTTATCAATGCTGTGTTATTCAGTAGGTGAAGGGTACTCCTTGAAAGTGTTTATGACTCTATTCCTGAAAGAATAGGTCGTATATTTGTAAATATAATGTGTTTCATTATTATGTTTACTATAAACATGCCTGCTTACCTTAGTTTCTAATTTCATTTTTGCAGTGCTCAGCTCTTCTTTTATTTGGTTAATTTTTTCATAACTTCTGTTTATGTCAAATTTAGCTGCAACACAACAAAAACCTGTAAGACTGTCTGCTCACATTGTAAAAATTACATCCTTATAAAAATGTGCCGTTGGCAGAAAGTTGCCAGCCGGGCTACCTGCCGAGCTTTCACTGACAAAGGTCCCCTCATGACAGCATGGCGGGCCCCCCCTGCTTTTCCTCCAGGAAATGGAGAGGAGCTGCCACTGGAGC
This sequence comes from Aramus guarauna, assembly GCA_013400195.1. Lineage (NCBI taxonomy): Eukaryota > Metazoa > Chordata > Aves > Gruiformes > Aramidae > Aramus > Aramus guarauna. The sequence continues at coordinate 990,911 of VXBL01009334.1, forward strand.
TACAAGATGGCGGCCATGGTGCAGACCTTGTTGGATGAAACGCCTCTTCTCCCCCGCCTGCTTCTCTGTGAGCTGTATTTGCTGGAACAAAGCATCCAGGTTCATTTCTATCTTCCTGTGCAGTCTGTGGGCTCTCCTGGTCTTGCTGTCTTTGTGGAGGTTGCTAAAGCTGGGATGCCCTGCCCAGCCACAGCCCTTCCCTCAGGGATCTGTGCCCTGGCAGGTCTTGGCTCTGCCCGCTGCCTCCCTGGGGTCAGGAAAGAAACCCCAGACCATAAAGCATGGGAGATGGGATGTGGCTGAGGAGGAAGGGGTGACAGAGTGGGATGTGTGGACTGTGGAAAGTGGAGGGGCAAGAGTGAACCTTGGGCAGAGGTGAACGTGGATGACTGGCTGGAGGAGAGTGTAATGGTGCAGCACTTCCTGAGGGGGTCTCTGTGAGAAACATGGGAGATGGAAATGAGCACGGAGAAACAGCATCATAAGAACAGAAGAAAGATATTTGGCTAGGCAAAAGATAGACTGGCTGAATCTTGTCAAACTTGTGCACATTTGTGAAACATTGGTCTGGGGAGTTTTAATAAACAGCTACAACTGACTTTATTTCTCTGGGACCACATGCTTTATACTGGTTTAGTGTTGTTCAGAAGCTGGGGCTTTTTGCCCCGTCCTTTTTCTATGGAGTTATCACCATTCTTCTTAAAGATTATATCTGCTCAGATTTACTTGTCTTTTGAAGATTGATGCCTAACCTTAGCAGTTAAGGAAGTAGGCAAAATATCTGCTATCATACAGAAGAAGATAGTAAAGCTGACTACGTAAAATTTAAGTAACAGTGATCAGACTCAACTCAGCTGCATTTCACCATTAACGTAAAATGACAGTGTTTCTGTTCCAGTTGGTCTCAATAAGCAAGGACATAATGTAGCCCATTTGTAGACTCTTCTGTAGCATACTTGTGTAGAGTTTACTATGCTCTGAGCTTCTGCATCTTTCTGGTTTGTACGTTACTGGGCGGTATACCTGGAAATGTAAAGACCCAGTTGAAAATATAATTCATATTACAGGGTTTGTTCCTACATGTTAAAAAGGATTAACTGCATTCCCTACAGGTAATATCTATGTTAAGTTGGCCTATTTGCTTTGAGGCAGAAAAAACTTGGAGTAATGGAACTTTATACCTTTCCAGTTTTTTTAACATTGAAAAAGATTAGGATTATTGACAGTCTTGTCTTGTTAAAGAGTTTTCCTCAGAGGAGGTACTGTCTTAGAATAGACTGCAGCAGCAAAGTTCAGAAATTAGAAAATCTTTTACCACAAAAAGCTAAACAATATATAAGAAAGTACAAATGTCTTATTAGTGAAAATGCTGTTCTAAGTTACTAGAATGAAACTGAGAATTTTGGAAAAATGTTATGTTATAGCATTTGCTGCTCAAAAAGTGCCATGTTATAGCTGATAGTGTGCTATAAAGTGGTGCTTTTTAAAGAAAAAGACATTGCTCTGTCTAAGAAAGAAAATGTTCTGATGAAATTTAAAAACCTGAAACTAGCACATTATGTTGCAGGAAATGCAATTATTTTTTCAAATGGAACAAAGTGCAACTGAGGGAGAAGAGTTCACGAAAGTGAATTTAGAAAATGTTTCAGAAGCGAAGCTTCCTACCCAAAGGCCAAAGGCAAAGCGGATGAGTCAAATGGGAACATTTGGTGATTGAGACAGTGATTTGTTACACAGGTCTGATGAGTGAAAAAGTCATTTTACAAAATTCAAGAAAATGAACTGCTCTATCAGTGGATCAAGGAGAACATAAAATGAAAAGCTTTCTTTGAAGTTTTTGAGACTTGACTGCTTTTGTGTTTCAAACTGAGAAAGCTGCTGTAGGCTAGGATAGTGTTCAGTGTCACTTATTAAAGAAACGACTGTATTTTGTGGAGGGTGCTTCAGTGCTTCTAATTGTGGCAAAGGAACTGCTCTCCCTAGAAAGAAGAGTCTGGCTCCAACTGTACTTCTCACTGTCTGAGAATGACTATTCAGTGCGATTAACAGTTCTGTAAAAGATTCCTTCAGAGTTTGAAAAAATTCAAAGTGGGACAAGTATTTGACATTAAGCTTCATAGCTTTTGACTCCTGCAGCTATTTGCCATGTGCTTGATTTTTACATGGTAAATAACTCACAGTAATAACTCAGGATTGTATAAAGTGAATCACACTTGTGAAACATACACAAGTGCTTTCAGAAACAGGATCATGGCCGTTACTTCAAAGGTATGTAGTTGCCTGAAATGGATGAGATGGTATGAACCTAAATGTTTCAGAATAAAAGTAAAACGTGAATTATTTTTGATCAACTCCAACCTTTGCAATGTATAAGATCTTTTGTAAACCACTAGCTGTTAGAAAGGTGACTTTAATTTTATTCTGTTGGTCATATCAGTACATCCTAATCTTAATCTATATCTGTATCTTAATCATTGTGCTGTAATCAGGTCATGTCTTTCTAGTGTACTTCAAAATTAGTAATTGCCCTTTGTAATCAGGCTGCTGTGCTAATAGTAAAGTTTCTTCTACAAGTTTATTCTCTAGTTTGTGTAGGAAGATGAAAAGAAAGATTTTGTGTGTGTAATTTCAAGTCACTATAAAATATTTATCAGTGTAATTTACTTCTAAATCATATACACTCAGATTATTTCAAAAATTGTTTTTCTGAAAACCAGAAATGAAAGACGCAAAGGTAAAGAAGTGGCAGAGTGTGGTGGGTGGACCCTGGCTGGACACCAGGTGCCCCCCCAGGCCACTCTATCACTCCCCTCCTCAGCTGGGCAGGGGAGAGAAAATATAACGAAAGGCTCATGGGTCGAGATAAGGACAGGGAGAGATCACTCGCCAATTACCATCATGAGCAAAACAGACTTGACTTGGGGAAATTAGTTGAATTTATTACCAATCAAATCAGGGTAAGATAATGAGAAATAAAACTTAAAGGGATGGGGAATGGGGGTTGCGGTCAGTTCATCATATGTTGTCTCTGCTGCTCCTTCCTCCTCAGGGGGAGGACTCCTCACACTCTTCCCCTGCTCCAGCGTGGGGTCCCTTCCCCAGGAGACAGTCCTCCACGAACTTCTTTAACATGGGTCCTTCTCATGGGCTGCAGTTCTTCACTAACTGCTCCAATATGGGTCCCTTCCATGGGATGCAATCCTTCAGGAGCAGACTGCTCCAGCATGGGTCCACGATGTCACAAGTCCTGCCAGCAAACCTGCTCTAGCATGGACTCTTCTCTCCATGGGGCCACAGGTCCTGCCAGGAGCCTGCTCCAGCATGGGCTTCCCACGGGGTCACAGCCTCCTTCAGGTATATCCACCTGCTCCAGCATCAGGTCCTCCAGGGGCTTCGGGGGGATATTGGCTCCACCATCATCCTCCATGGGCTGCAGGGGGACAGCCTGCCTCACCATGGTCTTCTCCATGGGCTGCAGTGGAATGTCTGCTCTGGCACCTGGACCATGTCCTCCCCCTCCTTCACTGAACTTAATGTCTGCAGAGTTGTTTCTCTCACATCTTCTCACTCCTCTCTCTGGCTGCAATTGCTCTTGGTATTTTTTTCCTCCCAAAGGTGCTACCACTGTCGCTGATGGGCTTGGCCTTGGCCAATGGTGGTTCCATTTGGAGCTGATTGGCATTGGCTCTGTTGGACATAGGTGAAACTTCTAGCAGTTTCTCGCAGAAGCCACTCCTGTAGCCCCCTGCTACCAAAACCTTGCCATGAAAAAACAATACAAAGGGTAAAGATTAGATAGTGCAATATGGTCTTCACCATAAAAAATATATAGTAGAAGATAGAAATTATAGGATTATAGTTACAAATCAATTTCCTTTTTTGTTTCTAAGCACTGTTATTATTATTTTTTCCATATAGAAACCATAGTGCTTACTCTTGAAAAGTTGTATTTATAGCAAACCTTCTTCCCTAACTACGTTTCTTTGGTCTTTCTTTGCTCTTGATGGTCTTTGTACTTGCCATTTATTTTTGCACTAACATTTTTACCTTATGGAATAAACCCAAATTATTCTGTGGCATAAATTCACAGCTATCATTTTATGTTCAGTACTGAAGTCTGAGATATCCTTTACTGGAAAATAGTATATATATTTGTGTGTATGTATATAAAAAAAGAAAAAAAGAGCACTAACAGTGCAGTGTTGAGCAGCAATGCTGATGGAGAGAAACCACAAATAGTGAGAAACTCAGTAATTATTTGGCATAAGTAAGCATAAAAAATGGCAGACATTCAAAATTAATTTTATATTGGGTTTTTAAAATCAAAGTTTTAGCTCTACTCTTTAAAACTTCATTGTTAAATTACACCAAGCAGTGTAAAGTGGTAATGTGTAATAAAGTGGTTTTAATGCAAATGAAGAACATTTTGTGTGGTTGTTCTCCCCCTCCCACTGGCTACCCATTGCACCACAGGGGAGGATGGAGCTGTTCTGTTTCTTCCATCGCCTGTCTCCTGCCCAGGCTGGGTGGGATGGAGGGAGCACAGGAAGAGCAGAACAAGCACTTGGTGGTCTCTGCTTGAATATATTTGAGTTCCTAGTAATAAAAAGAAAAGGAGAAAAAAAAAAACAAAAAACAACCAAAAAAACCCCAAACCAACAAACCCAAACTTAACCACTTCTGAAAAGCTAGAGCAGGACAGTAGAGAAGAGGAATATTAAAATGCAGTAATAACCTATAACTTACAACCTATTTCTAATTTCCAGAGGAACTCAGATTAAACACAGTCTAGTTGTTATCTCTGAAGAGTGAGAGGAAACTGCTAAGCCACAGGCTGGAAGCTCTCCTTTTTCAGTAGACTGCTCAACAAGGGACTCACAAATGGACCCTGTTTCTTCCTTGTAACAGGAAGGAAATAAACAAAAAATTCCATATAATAAAGCACAAAATATGGGAAAATGTAGAAAAAAATCCCTGGCAAATTACATGCAAATTAGTACAGAATGTTTCTCTGTGCCCCAACTCCTTATTTGTCTGTTTTTTCAGGTGGCAAGATTGTGAGTTAGTGAAAAGCCGTGTGTCTTTATACTGTGTTTAAAAACCCTAAGAAGTAACTTCATACTCCCCCTAACATGTCTGGCTGCAGTGGAGAATTAGCTATTCTCTTTTCCATTTTGGTAGGAATGTAAACAACTTCACAACAGATGTTCTTTATAAGGACAGAGCCTGCTATTTGTATTGTGATATCTCTGTTTGAGTCTTATATCCATGATTTTGTTTAATTCCATCTGGAAAGGCTTCACTGGATCCCTTTGGGTTACAAAAGCAAAGATTACTCTTTTATGTTTTTAAATCTAAGTTTTTGATTGTCTTTGGTTATAATCACACAGCACCTGTTTTCTTTGCTGATCGGTAACAGTGCTGTTGGATAGGTATCCACACTGTTCCTCTGTAGTGTTTTAGAGTCTTAAATGTATTTCAGTTGTCTTTTTTACTGAATCTAAAAGTCTGTCCTAAAACTTTTTTCTCTGCTATTCTGTAGTGTTTAGATAAGCAACAAATGAGGCTCGCGTTTTGAAACATTTATCAGAGTTCTTATTTATCTTGGCATAATGGTAGTAACTTTTCTAATGGAGAAGGAATTTTTCAGATCTGGAGTGCATATCACAGTACAATATACTGCCTTGGCTTTGCATTTTCATAGTAAATTTTCTTAATTATTTGGCTGGAAAACTGCAGTTTGCTTTACTTCATTACTGGTTATCACTGAGCTGGCACCCAGTGGAAGCTACAATAGACACAGTGAAAAGATACTTTTTAGGTTTTAATTGTTTATATCTTCCATTTAGAAAAGAAATTGGCTTTTTCATTTTGTAAATAAACCTCCCATTCCCCATAAAAATAATTTACAGATATCAAATGAATTATCCATTATGTTGAAATGTCCTGTAAGAAGATGGGTGCCATTAAATCTTTTGAATAAAGGTCTGTTAAACAAACATTTTGAGGACTGGGACTTTCATTCAAGAGATATAATCTGGGATTGAAATGCATTAAACAATCTGTTGAAATTACTTCATTTTAATCAATTAACTATGGTATGTTTCATATAACCATATAACACCAGTATGCTAGCTTATCTCTTTTTTGTCACATAATTTTATCTTAATCATAGAAAAATCTTAATGAACACTGAAACATAGAAAGTAATAATTTTACAGCTAGTTCATCACATTAAAAAAAAATTACTTTACAGTTGATTCTCAAAAGTTCATATACAATCCTGCTAAGTTATTAGATAAGCAGCTGTCATTATTCTAAAATATTTCAGGAGATTTAAAAATGTTTATGTTCTTTAAGCTTTATTTCTACTTGATGCTGAAATCATACGAAAAAAGACTATGTGTAGATGACTGAAACTGCTTTATTGTCTTTATACATAACAAGAGCATTATTTAGTGCTAGGTTAGGTAACTGTTATGTTTTTGCTGTATGCATTAAAGCCAAATGTGTTTCTCTGCATGCTGAAAATAACTCTCATGTGAAACCAAGAGTTTTCCATTACATTTTTAGGCTTTTCTGCTAATAGTTTATATAAGATTAATTTAATGGTTCCATCCACATTCATGCTTAAAAATATGAGTTTCCTTAGACATTTAGAAGACTTGAATACATGCCCATGGCCTGAATTAGGCAGCAGCAGAGATTATTGCACATTCCATGCAAATACCCAAACCAAGGAAGTACTGCTGATTTGAGGAAGAGCTATTTCAGTTTGACTAAAATATATATCCAGAATCTGAAAACCTGCTCTTAACGTAACTATTGAAACTGCACAGTCTCATAAAGCCTCTCACCAAAATTGGGCCAGGTGACAAACTGTTTTGTAAAAAGTTCCCAATTGTAATTATTTATTCATTCAGTAAAATAGCTGTTGTCCCTTCTCCTTCAAAATAATCTGAACAGTTTTCAGAATACTTCTTTCCTCCAGAATGTTGTGGAAAAGGTATGTTCTACCTGCAGAATTTGTAAAATCCAATCTAATAAGTAGATTTCTATAACCCTGTGCCCTCTATTTTCTGTACAGCTCTTCACTGGCAGAGGAACATATTTACTGAAGACTTAACAATGATAAATAACACTATATAAACTTAATTGCCTGTTGATACAGATGTTATGCTGTGATTTAATCTTTTTGGGAGATGACATAAAAAAAGAGAACCTAAAGTTGTCCTTCTATCCCTTCTATATTCCTTCCCACTGATGCTTCTGGGAGATTAGCTGTTTTTAATCCTGAAATTTTCAAAGGCTTCATGGCACACATCTGCGTACATACGCTGGGACTCAGCACATAGGAAGAAGAATAAAAGCATTAAATTTAAGTAGAGTAGAAAATCACAGCTGCAGTAAGTATGTATTAGCAATTGTGCCACATTCATAAATTAATAATTTGCATTGTATTACAGTGACTTCTTTTCAGAAGCATTAAAAAATGTCTATTCACAGATTGTGTGAAAAATATGTAAATAATTCTTGCGAGTTTGTCTTTTTATAGCTTGTCTTTTTAGAAAGAAGATAACGGAAGGTGAATTAGAATAAATAGAAAAAAATGTTGCTGCCTTTAAAATAATTACATTTTTCCTATTTTGAGAATTAAATCAGAATATTTAAAATACCCTCAGTAAGTCAGGTCTTTGAATACAAAAGTAATATCCATAGTTGAGGCTGCAGAGTTTATAAAAGTGAATAGCACACAGTGTTTTCATATGTGTTTTCACATATGTTTTGGCCTGTTCCTCTTTCTTTTTTTAAAAAATCATAACATAACTATGCTGCTGTTGATGGCATTTTTAACATTCCTCTTCCATTGGTAAAAGAAATAAACATAGCTTAAATACCAGTGTAGAAGCAATTTTTGTTGATTGTGAATGCTGCTAGATCTTCCAGTGCTAGGGAAAAAAAAAAAAAAAAAAGGGGAGAAGCATTCTTTAATCAAAGGATTTAATGATGAAGACCCTGTCCTGTGTTTATTATCTAGAGTAAACACACCCAATTCCTCCACCCTTGCTGCATCAGTCATATTTTCTTAGCCTCTAGTCTTTGTTTCTTTCCCCATATTCTCCACCTTTGGTGTTCTTAGATCCTTTTCTGCTGGGCAGCTTCTTCACCAGAAATTCCTTATTGTGCATGTGCACATTTGTTTTATTGTCATTAAACGTACCACGTTGCTCTTGCCCCTAATGATTATTCCACACAATCTTTCCCATTTGTCACAGTATTCTGAATTCTGATTCATTCCTCCAAAACACTCTCTCTTCCACTTCTCCAACCATTGTCCCCTCCCCAAGACTAGATACTGAGTTGTGCACATTTTATAAGTACGCTCTGTATTCCATCTTTCAAGATGTTAAAAACACTGAATAAAATCACACCTGGCTCAGACGTCTGTGGGATCCCTTTTGTGAAGTCCTGAAGAGTAAATAATTGAAAACTATCCACTGAGAGCAAGTTTTCAATCAGCTATGCACTCTGATAATAGTGAGTACTGCAGACCATGTGGAAGATCAGGATCACGGTCATGCTGGCTCAAACCAAAAGAGTACTTAGCCTCTCTGCAATGATGGCCAGCAGTAGAAGCCTAAGGAATGTAAGAAAATAAGTATGAGATGACTCTTCCTCTGTTATGACCTTCTAATTTGCAACAATTCAGATTTAAAAAATAGTTTACTTAGAATATGATTAAAGACAGTGTGAAAATCCAGTGTTGATGTCAAAATCTTTTATCAAAGTCCAGGTACAACACATTTACTGCTTCACTTTCATCCTTCTAGCAAGCTGCCGCATCAGGGAAGCAAGTTAAATATTGTGACATGATTTGGTCATGACAAACCAAGGTTGACTGGTGTTTTATATTTATTTATTTTTCTTCCAAGTATCTGCAGTTTAATTGTTTAATAATTTGTCCTAGTACCTTTCTTAGACCTTAATCTGTCTGGTGTAAAATTCTGCCAAAGAATAAAGACAAGCACTAAGTTTAGCCTGTTGTATTTTTCCGGGAACTTCCCAGTCCTCTGGGAATTCTTTAAGACAGGCTCTAGCAATTCAGAAATATCTTTGAATGTTTCCTGTAAATTTATAAGCTGAAGAGGGTGAGGTCCTATCAGCATGAACACACCTAAATATTTAGTAAATTCTATCTGTATTGTGGCCAATAGTCCATACTCCTTGTTGAAGTTAGTGTAATTATGCATCAAGGCACAATTCACTTTTCTGGAGAGCACTGAAGGAAATAAGGGACAGAAATGTATTGGTGTTCTCAGTATCATACTCCCCACCCTTTCCTAGTTCATAATGGATCTTCTCAAGAGTGATATAAAAATATCAGCATGGCTAAGAACTTAGCTGAGTTGGCTTGCACAATTAAACCAAATACAAAATGTTTCTTTAGACAGATTAGTAAAAGGGAGCACAGAAGAAGTAAGGAAACATAGAATACCAGGAATGAAATAGAGATTAACTACAATCTAGGTATGACTGAAATAGCAAATGAATACTTTGTCTCATTTTTCAGTGGGGATAATATAGTGACTAAGAATAGTAAAAAGGTGCTTAAGGGAATGAAGACAGAGTAATGGATGTTTCCGGAAGTGAGCTATTGGCTAAACATGGCCTACTTACTGTGAGGAAATGCATAGGGTTAAACAATACCTGTTTCAGGGCACCGAAAGAATCCACAGATGCAAATACTGATTTGCATGAAATGCATTTGCAGGGATTTTATGTGTGTCTGTTCAATTCAGGGCTAGCTCAATACAATAAAGAACAATAAAGTTATTCCTTGTATTCATAAAAGGGAAAAGAAGTGGTCAAATAAAATGCAGGCATGGTAGTTTGACCTCAACGCTATGCAAGGTCTTAGAGTAGATTTTGAAGGAAAAAAATATCAAGGACTTAGAGGTAAATGGAAAGTGGGGAAAACTTACACCAGGGTTTTATCAAGGGTAGATCATATCAGACTAACTTAATATCTTTCTTTGATAAGATAATTGTCCCAGAGAAGAGTAATGCAGTAGACCTAATCTACCTTGATCAAAATAAGGCATTATATTGTTCCTTGTGGGAAGTTATTTAAGGTGGAAGAAGATGGGCTTTAATGCAAGTATTTTAAGGTGGAAGAAGAACTGAGAAAAGGGTTGTATTAGAAGAGAGTTCTGTTAAAAATGGAAATAACAAAATGAAAGGAATTTGCTAGTAGAATTCCTCTAGGACTGATTTTGAGACTGATTCAAGTAGTATTTTTGAGCTTGGTAAAAGTAGGAGAATGGATATGGCATTAAGAGATGGCACAAAATTGGAATATGACTAGTGTATCAGAAAAAAAAAAAGGAAAATGGAAACCTAATAGTACAGAAAGTAGAGCTGGGTGCTTGGGGATTAATATCATGTTCTTTTAGTATTAGCTGGTGTCTTGATAATTGCTGGCGATAGTAAAGGAAAGAGGTTTAATGCATTAGTTGGCTGTACGGTGACTTTGAGCCATCATTATGTCATGGCCATGAAGCAGTTTCAGAGTATATTAGATGAAGGATTTTCAGTGACGACAATAAAGTGTTAATATTGCTTTACAAGGCATTGGTAAGACAACTCTCAGAATATTGTTTACAGTTGTCATGACCCACATTGATTCACAGCAGGTGCAGAGTGGGTTGGTTAGGGGAAAGGAGTACCTATTTTCTCAGCTGAGATGAAAATAGCTTATTTGGCAAAACAAAGCTTGAAAGGGCATATGGTTATATCTTTATAAGTATGTGTGGGGGTAGACGTGAGGGAAGAAGACTTTTATGTTAAAAGATGACACTATTTCAAGATCAGATACATACAAACAATTATAAATAAATGGGAAATTTAAAAGAAGGTTCTTGGCAATATGTGCAAATCTCTGGAGCTGCTTTCCAGACAAGGTCATGGAGGCAAAGACCTGAACTACTTCCAGATGGAAATTTATAAATTAATGAAAGGATATGTGTGACATGGTGAAGTGATCATGAGCCAGAATATAAAGTTTGTGATATAAAGCTTTGGATATTTACTGATCTTGCCAGAGAAGTTTAATGGGAAACTTGTTTGTGTACTTTTCTTACGCAATCCCTAAACAGAAATTTTTTAACTGGTCTGTGAGCCAGTTCTATTCTTCTGTGTATACCAGGACTTTTATGTTCCTTCTTGGTGCATAGTATAGGAGAAGGGGACTGCCCTTTCTTAAATGATGAGATTGGCAGCAGGAAAAAATGGGGCAGTTGGTTAGGATGTCAGCTGTTAGTTGGATGTAACTTGCTTACATGCTCAGGGTTAAATTGATCACCTGATTGAGATCAGGAAGGAATTTTTCTCTAAGTCGTATTGGCTGGGGTTATGGAGGGTATTGTTTTCAATAAACTATTTGGAATGGAATGTGAGTTTTTAACTTGTGAAATACCTGCTCTTGCAGAATGCTAAGATGTGGCTAGTCAGGAAATCTCATGACTTTAATGTCTTTTACTGCCCTCTGGCACATTGGTGTTTTTGTCTTTCATTCTCCTGAAGTACAAGGGGCTGTGACTATAATGTAGGACATTATTTCAGTATGCTGCAAGACTTGATTCAATATTTGCTTTTTCAGATCTTTCAAGAGTTTCCTCTCAATAAGAATTTTTTTTTTTTTTT
>VXBL01009334.1:1002654-1059059 GCA_013400195.1 Aramus guarauna
TTTTTTAAGGTAGCATGGAGCTGAATAAAAGGCAGCCAAGGATACTTTATATGTATTGGTAAGTTTTTAAAACTAAAAGGTTGATCATTTTTGTGGTCCAGATATTACTGAGACCTTATAGCAGAAAAAGTCCTGTAGCTGATGATTCTAGCTCAAAGAACTTTAAAAACTATTTAGAGGATATAATATTTTGTTAACTGGGATTCTCAGGGCTTTCTAGCTTAGGTATTCCACTAACACACTTACAGCTGCCTCATCTTATTACTAAATGATTGAGATTCTTCAGACTTTATAAAATCCATCTTATAGTAACTACAGACACATTGTTTTTCCTCCTAATTTGGTTTCTTACTACTACTACCTGAAAAGAAATACTTGAACAGTGAAAGTACTTTATTTCATTAAATGTATAAGGAGTCTGGCAATTAGGCTCCTAACTCACCTGTCATAGTTAAGGATGTAAGTGTACTGTATTTATAATGGTTAGTTCTAGAGATCGCTTTTTACACAAATATGGATCCTCAGACTAGAGGCTACAAAGAATGTAATGGTGTTAAAAATCTTCTAGGTAATTTAATGGGAATTGTTGATATACCTATGCTTGTAGTGGCATGCTGATGTCTTTCTAATCACTAACAAAACTTAGTTTATCAAGATACTTAGTTTTTTTTCTTATTGTTTCTTGAACTCTGAATAAGTGTACTCTGAAATTGGGCAGTTTATTTCTCATAACCTGGACAGTGGTATCGATGTATCAGTTCTGTGATGTGGTTTATCTCTTGCAATCCAGGAAGCCAGAGTCTGAAAGCTTTTCTTAAAGCACAGATTACTAAATGGCAGTATAATTTACTGCTACTCAGTCTGTCCCTCTCCTTAAATTTCTTGTCAGAGAAATAAAATAGCAGATTCATAAGTCAGGTCAAATCCAGTCTATATCTGTTTTCTTGAGTCCTATCTTGACATACTCAGATAAATTATCTTTCAGTGAAGAGATGGCCTGAAACATATATAGAAAATGAATGTCTCTAAACCTGCCAGTTCTCCAAAATTCTCGTGTGTTTTTTTTATTTAAATTAAGCAAATGCTTAGTTATCTGCTAGTGATGCAAACAGCAAAATTGCCATTTTTTTTTCTTTTTTCTTCATATCATTATCTCTGTAGAGCCCAAGAAGCCATGGAACCCTTTAAGAAATAGTTGACAGTTGCATGGCATATGTAACTTTCTAAATCCAAACCCCTCATAGATGGAGAACAGTTACTCCCACGCTTCTCAGTCCCATTTGGCTACCATCTGGAACAGCAATAAAATAAAGCTAACTCCTTTTATTATCATCTTAGGTACATAAATCCAGCTGAAAAAAGCTTTTTTTTTTCTTTTTTTTTCTTTTTTTTACAATAAATTGTGGGATTAAATTTAAATTGAAAAGTTTCTGCTGAATCATTTTAAGTTTACTTGGTTTAAGTTTTGGTTAGAAATACAGGATTTTTGAAGCTGATTCTGTCAGTTTGTTTTCCTATTAGCATTTTAGATAGCATAATATTCTTTTCTCCTAACCTCCCTTCCATTATTAATGTTATCTAAGTTATGGTTATCAGATGTTTATTTTCCTTTTATGCCACAAGAAAACTTTGATACATAAATCAGAATTTGGAAACATAGGTTCCTCATATAAAAAACTAGTCGTTCTGCTAAACAGACACCAGTATCTGTTGGCAGAAAATTAGTTAACTTCTTGTTATTTTACTTGTGTGTTGTATATGTGTCCCAGATTGCCTCAGCTTGAGTATCAGTCTCTAGCCATCTCTTCTCAAGGTTCCTGTAATTTATATTTAAAAGTCCACCCACAAGATGGAAAATGAACTCTACTATGTATAATTGAAGAAGAGTCAGTAAAATATTTCAATGTTTTAATTGCCAAGATGATGTGTTTCCCTCCAAAAGTGTTGGATTGAGGCCTTTAAATGTGGTAAGAATAAAGTGATTTGTGTTGAGGGAGAGGGAAAGGAGAAAGGCTGATCTCTCTGAAAGGCCTGTATTGTTAGGAACCCTCAGAGCACGTTGTGGCAGAGGTCTTGTAGAGGCTAGAATATTTGTCCAGGACAGGAAAGTTTTTATTCTGTTGTCTTACAGCACTAGGGAACTAAAAATCTCAATTTTCTAGCATATTACTAGGCACCTCTTTCAGATGGGGACATGGGACAGCAAATTGTGCAAGAGCTACAGGATAAGAGCAACAACAAGCAAGGTGTGGTACAAGGTGGTATGTTTATGATACTGTATTTCCAGGACTGTTTTTATCTGACAAGTGTGCAAAATGTGTCTAGAGTCTTCAGAATGCTTCTTCCACTTTTACAAAACAAATCTGAAGTATATTCTTAGTTCTTTATAGACCAGGCTTGTCAATTGAGTAGTATTGCAACTGAAATCAGATGGGCCTTATCCATATGACAAATGGTTTTAAGAAGTGGGTTACCCTGGAGACACATCTAAGAGCATCGGTTTGGTATTCAGTCGACCTTCCAAAATCTAGCATAAATTTTTATTCTTTGCCTTAGATGTCGATTCAGTAGCAGTATTAGTCTGAATAAATAATCCTAATTAAAATCTAATTCTCACTTTTAACTCCGGAGAAATGTACAAAGCCAGATTGAATACTAACAAATTCCAATTGTAAGGGAGGGAGCAATATATTTTTTTTATTTTCTTTCCCAAGGAGACTTTATGTTCTGGTTGTCATTTTATTTTATAGTACTGGATTTCGTTTGGGCCAAATATACATCTGGTATCTGAAACAGAAGTCAGCAGTAACTGCTATATGCTGCTTTCTCTGAATGACTGGCAGCTGATGCGTGTAGAGAAATAGCTAGTATTGGGAAGGAAGAGAAGGGAGAGGATCTCTGAGGGTGGTTTCCAAGAAGCACTAAGATTACGAGCGTTCACAGGAAATTATTGATGTATAACTTCAATTGGAGATGTGCATTTGAGATAAACTAGTCTTTTGTTTGGTCTGGGATCAGGGTGCGCAATTCAAACAAAGCAGAACAACCCATCACGGTATTAAAACCAAAATGTATTTTAGTAGCTCAGGCGGAAGTTGTGGCCATCTTATGTGTTCACACTAGTAATACTTATAAGCTTTGCCTACACACAGATCTATTATATACCTGTATTTTTTTAGACTATACAAACAGATTTTGAGTATGTTTGACATTTCTCCAGGTTTTCTAGATATCTGGTGGTCTTGTCAGTGCCTCATGTAAGTTTCTAGGTATTTGAACAGCTGGGATAAATGGTCCCTGCTCAGGAAAGCATTGCATGGCAAGCCCAGCATTGGATTTATTTAATAAGAGCTGCATTTGCACAGCATAGGCATAGATACTCTTGTATTGTGAATCTTACACAGAAATGTGATGACCCTGCCTTGGTAAAGTGGTTTGCAATATAACAGCTAGTTCTTTCTTGTCTTTAAAATTTTAGACTTTTCTGGGAAACCTGACCTCTAATCATTACAGAAATAAAAACATTCTTGAGTGGCTTTAAAGTACAATAAACACAATTCAGCAACTGAGTGCTCTATTTTACAAGTAGTTTTATTTTAGAGGGGAATCTGTCTTCCAAGTTTTCCTTTTATTTTTTTTTTTTATTTTTTTAAAAAAAGTACCATTTAAATGTTAAAAAAAATATTTTGCAGATAGCTTTGACAGTCCAGTCACATAATTATTCAAGCCATGAACACCACTCTGTTAGTTCTTTATCACAAAGCTCAAAGTAGGCCCTTGTTGGCCCCCAACCACTGGAAGATTTCTGTTTCCAAATTTGCTGGCCAAGCCTGGGCTAGCATTGCAAATCATGTTCAGGATGGTAGCCAGGGAGCCTGGACCAGTTTGCCCCTCTGTCTCATCAGTACTTGTCAGCTTGGCCATGAATTAGACAGCTGGATATATTTGGGCCTCCCTGTCATGCATTCATGTTCTGGTAAGCATCTTCCTGTCTCAGTATGTCACAAGACTTTGGATATCAACATCTTAGCTGGATTTAGGTCTGTAATTAAGCCCAAGTCTTTTTACTGATCCCTTTAGCCATTCTGTTTCACCTTCAGTTTAGTGTTTATTTTTCTGAGGACTCCTGGTAGTTAAAATTATGACTTAAAGATGTTCAAGGGAGTTAAACAGACTGAGGAAAACTTCTGTGTGTCTGACACTTCTCTTAAACAGTTTTAGTCAATATTTGTCAACTGGGACTTTCCATGTAAAATGGAAATCTTACAGAAAGAGTACTTGTGGTTATTGGCGGAAATCTTGCAGGAAGAACGCTTTCAGTTATTCCTCTTGGGGGGAGGGAGGGGAAATATTACATTATCTTCCTGCAGGGATTAATTTTTTTCTTATTTTTTTTTCCAAGGGATAAAAGATGATTTAAAAAAAATAAATAACATCCATAATTTTTCAAAGTTCTAAACCTCAATTTTAAATTAATATTGACTAGGCAGTCAACGCATTTTCAGCTTTCCTTCAATACAGCCTCTCAGTGCTGAAGTGAGCTATTTCAGATGTCTGAAGAAGTATTGCTTAATGCCTGTAAACACTGTCAGAAATCAATAACTTTGAAATTTGTGCTATTTGTACTTTAAGTTTGGCATATCACTTTAATTCAGTCTGTTTAAAGTAGAATAAAAGTGAGTATGAACAATTGTCACAAAGCACACAAATGTGTTGAATAATATTCCTTTAAATTGTAGAAAGAATATAATTTTGATATTTGCAGTATTACCTGTATCTTTATTGAAGCTCTGCAAAATATCATAAGAAATAAGATTGTTTTGGTAGTTACAGATAACCTGTGGATAGTGACCACAATAAAACTAAAATAATTTTTTCATATTGAAAATATTTTGAGAATTTATAAAACACATCATTAATGAAGAAAAAACACATTTTCAAGATATTTTAGGTGGGCAAATGATTAGCAAAGCAGTGCTGTCAATAACATGAGCTTTTAATATTTAGGCAGCATGCAAAAGAATTCCAAATTGTGCTTTGAGAATTAAAAAAGGATGCTGAATTTGAATGGTGTATCTTCCATCAGACAAAGGCAGCTCTGTTGAAGTTCAGTTTTCATATTGCACAGATGTCTGCATCTTGAAGAGGAAATTTATTCATTTTTGTTATATAAATGTATAGTCAAGTCTTGAACTTTGATCATCTATCTGTTGAGTTTATTCAGCGATAATGGGATGATTCTGAGCATTTTCAACAAGGAAAATTTGAAGAAGTTAAAATATAACAGTATTCTATCTGAATGTGAATTAAAAGACTTAACCAATCAGGCTGAACTTTTAGACAGTTTAACACATTCCACCTAAAAGTGCAAAGTACACCTTTTCAATTCAGACTGTGGTAATGCAGTGCAACAGATAACCTGGGATGAACAGCTTGCTTGTTTCTGCCTCTCCTTGTGCTCTCCAGGTCTCCAAAACCTACTGTGGCCCAGCTAACTATTCCAAAAGCAAATGATTTAATGCGCCATCACCTACCTGTTTTGTTTGGCATTTAGAATGAAGACTTTCTCTCTCAAAATGCCTTCACCAAAACTGTTTGATTTTAACCTTATAGTACTTCCCACAGTTGTGAACAAGACTGTAGCCTCCTTTCTAATCTGAACAGTGTTGAAGTAGTGCCTGCTTCAAAGCATTTACAACGTATATGGGCGAAACTAAAATGCCAGATAACTATGATTACCCAGTTTGCAGACATAATCTGAATCTCCAAGATCTATGTACAAGGATGCATTCCAGGGAAATGCACAAGTTTCTGTTCCTGAAGATGTCATGGTTTAGGTCAGGACAGAGTAAGTGCATGCATGAATTACTTCATGATAGATGAAACTATGTGTGGTATTGTTCTGTGCATTAACAGTCACTCTGTCACAGAGGCCACGAATATCCAAAGTTATAGGAATGTGGTCAGGTCTGCTTCCCCTTGCCTTGCTGACAGGAGTGGTGATTATCACTAATCTGGAGGAGCAAGGTGTCAAGTGTTGTGGTTGTCAGCTTGGTCCCAGGCATCCCTGGAGGTTTTCCACAGTCAGCTATCCCAGAAAGTTCAGTGGTGCTGCCCCCTAAATTCAAACTCCTTTGTGTCTGTAGGGTTTTTGTTTGTTTGTTTTTTGTTTTTTTGTTTTTGTTTTTTTTTTTTGGGGGGGGGCGGGCTTTTTTCCTTGCTTCCTTTTTTTTGATTTATAAAGAAGGAAAAAAACCTCAGATGTGCTGTGCTGGTGTTTCACAATATCCTGACTGTGCATCTGTCAGGATGCTCTAACTAGCTCCTGTCATACAGATTAGAATGTAATCAAGTTCAGAAATCATTATATTAACCACAATTGCTTTGGATTTTTGTAATTCTGGGAACATCATACTTACATTTTATTCTGGCAAGATGCCATTGTTGTACATGTTTAAACAGGTTTGCATTACTTTGGTATAAATAGTGATCTACTGGATAATTAACCAAGTCAGAAACTTGCAGAGAGGTCACACTGTGGGCATGTAAGTAATTTGTTACAGCTTTGAATTTACTATAAAGTATTTACATTTTATCTTAACATTTTGTCTGCAAACATAGTTTTTTCTTCTTTCATAAATTAACAACTCAGAAGTTCCTATGAAAATGAGTTCATCAGAAACTGCCTTCTTTCCCTGACTTGGAACTGTAGATTCCTAGTCTTTTTGCCATTTATAAAATAAATTGTACAGCTCAATTACTCATATCTGCTGCCATTGCTGCAATCAAAAGTGTGGCCTTGAGAAATATTTTTCAGGTATGGTTTGTAAGAAGCAAACAAATAGACATTGGACAATCTTGTATGCTGGATGGTCTTTCAATTTACATTAGAGGATGGGCTGTTAACCTTTTCTAGGGTCAGGACATTGGCCTTTAAAGTGCTTTACAGACACCATACAGATGAACCTCTATAGTCTGGAGCACATTCTTCCCTTTAATGGACCAATAGTTACTCACCAGGGTCCAGGAAAACCCGAACTAGTGTGATTTAAATGAAATAATCAAAGCAAGATGTAAATTAAATTAGGTGTTTATTTAATCTGCATTTTTCCCCCAAAGAAACTGATAATTGCAGGTTTCAAGTGTTATGCCAAGAAGGGTGTCCCAGGGCAACAGAAAAGGTGTCCATGTGTTCTCCTCCGCCTGGCTCCTGCATCCAGGCCATCTAGAGGGAGGAGGAGCGAGAAGCCTCTGCAGTGGACGGCAAGGCAGGCATGACAAAGTCAGCAAGGGCTGGAGAGGGGAGTGCTGAGGGTTTCTAAGAAGCACTGAGGCTCCTCTCTCTGAGTGGCTGAATAGACCCAAAGGGTCTCTGAGGTGATGCCAAAAAAATAGATTTTAGTATCTCCAGGAGAATCTGAATAAACTTTGTTCAAGTCAGGAAACCACTTGTTGATAAAGCTTCACATGCCATCCACGCAGTAGTGAGGGAAAGATTGGGTTTCAAACTTTGTATTTAGTCAGCTCCACTCAGCTAAATAGTTTTCTCTACTAAAAAAGAAAGCTCAATCTAATCCATTGTTTTCTGTTCTGATAAAACATGGGTTTGAGATTAGAAGGCTTTGGTGTGTCAGCTTAAAGATGATGGCAAATCCACCTTCGTATCCCTCACAGATGGACAGACAGACAAAAGTGTGGAGTCCATTACATTTAGTTACTTTTACTGCCAAGTTAAGGTACAGTTTAGGAATGTTCAAGATGCAGTTACACGTAAATGACTTGAGTCAGTGTCAAGTTTAGATAGCATTCACAACATCTGAATTGTTCACCTTCATAATTTAAAAGTATGCATTGTTGTTTTCCATCTGAATTACGTCCGCTAGTAAAGCGGCAGGATAGATGCATGAATTCCATCGTAAAAGCTTTTTTACTGGTGTTACCAGCAGGTAACTATAGCCATCTAAAGAAAGCGCTATAGATTTAACTGTGTGTCACATGATTAAACTGGGAAAATTTCTTTAACAGATAGAGCTGTAATTGATGTAATAAAGGCTTGCAGAAAAGCGTGGAGGGAAGAAACTGCAAGTAACATCAGTTGTGACTCTAGCTTTCAGACTTGCCTTTCAGAGTGGCCTGTCATGTTTACTTCTTCGGTGTGTGCTGTGCCCAGTGGGTATTCTGCTGTCATCAGAATTTTACAGAGGTAGTTGCTGAGAAGCCAAGTAATGGGATTATCTGGTATTTTAGTAGAACAAACAGGTCTTGATTTTCAACGCTGTTTCCAGATGATAATCAATTGGATTACAGGAGAATTATCTAATTTGTCAGTCATAAGGTTCTTCCTAAACTATAAAAATGCATGTAGTAATTAAGGAGGCATTATTGCTGACTCAAGAAATACTTAGTCTTTTCATCCCATATTTATTGAATACTTTTTATAATTAAACATTTAATTTCAAAGTGTGTTCTCTGCACTTATTTCTTCTGAAATGTTAGGAGTTATTCAGGAAATTGTGTAAACAAATAAAATAATTAAAAAACCACACCACCACAAAACAAACAAAACAAACGCCCCCCTTAACCTCAACAACCAAATAGCAAACAAAAAATGAACCACCTCCCTGAAAAAACACAAAGTAAACAGAAAACCTCCAAACCCACTATCACCGTACCTTTGGTAGACAGACTGCCGCACACAGCTGATGGCAGACATCTGAGAATAGTCAGTTTTGCTTTTCCTGTAGGACAAATTCTCAAGGCATTTACAACACTAGTTTTTTTTCCACTTCTGTTTTTTTCCTTGATTGCCTTTCACCTCAAATATAAATATCTTGAGACTTTTTGTACCCTAAATTTCTCACCTTAGAGGAAGACCAATTGAACAGAGGTTGTACAAATTAGCACTGACAGAGTCGCCAACCTTTTGAGAAACTTCCAATAAAATTGCAATTTCAGTGATCTTCACCATCAGGAGAAAAGTTTATTTTGCTTGTCAGGGCTAGTCTAGCAAAATACACAGTAAATGTACAGAAAATACAGTTTTGAAAATCAAAGATGATAATTTTGCCTTTGGTCACTAAATTCTAAAATGACTTTAACCTCCATGCATCTTTTTGACTTTCCTACACAGGGCAGGAGTCAGGGCAGATTTGGTCATATGGTTTAGAATAAGATATATATAGTAAGTGAAAGCAAAATATTCCTCTATGATTTAATATTCTTTGCTTTGTAAATGTTTGTGCATCTGGCGTAGCATGAACAGTGAAAGCTGAATACCCATCACGAGCTAGAGCTGTGCACGTTTGAAAATAAAATCTCACTGCTTTTTACACACCATTCTATAGAGATTTCGTCACTTTCAATTAAACATGGGAAGGGAATGAACTTACATATAAGCGAAGCAGTATGCAAATGCAGGATACCAACGTTCTTGTTTTTTACATGGGTTTTCTCAGATGCTGTTCAAAAATCTGATTTCAATGTTCTGAGATGTTCATGCTTTCCACAATTTTCTTTTTAAAGCTGCCTGGATGTTATATACCGACAGCAATAGACAATTAGAATAAATAATTTTCTAGAGCTTTAGTTTTTCTGCAAAGATTATGAGGTTCATTAATGTAAATATATTTTACATAGTACAAGGTAGGGAGGGTTTCCTATCCCGTGGAATCAGGATCGCGTGGTTTCCACAAGACCAAGTTGCTGGTAATCAGAGAAATTTAAAAAGAAAAAAGGAAAGTTTTAAGTTAACAAACTGAATTATGATCTTGGTTGAATCCCATGGGATCCCTAATGCCTGTGGGGTGCTAAAGGTTGATACTGCTGGCAAATGGTTTGGAAGCAGAAGTTTCAAATGATGTTGTTCTAGCATGTGAATTGTGTTCTAGATTCTATAGGCATGTGAATTACTACTACTTAATATATGTTATTTCATATTTTTTTCATCTTTTTTATATTTTTGCCTAACTGCTTCGCATCAAGTTTCTTTGCCGTATCCTCTTTTACTGTGGAATTTAGCTCGTTTTGCTGTAGAGGCATGAATCACCTTTCCCACGTTAGCTTGAATTGCCTCTACAAACAGCTAGGGGGCTGTATTATTCCACTTTTAAAGCAACAAGTCGAGGGCTACTACTATTCTCAGTCTGTCTTAACAACTTTTTCCTTACAAGTTTGGGCAAACGTCAATGTCTATGCCTGTATATCAGTATTTAAAATTTAATGGAATCATTTGTATAAGATACACAACTCCACAAGTGGCTGCAGTTTTGTCCATATTTCCAAATCTTTATGGGTAACTACTATGATGTGTTTAACTATGAGCTCTCTGAATTGCATTGTACTGTTTTAGTATTTATGTACCTATTCTACTGAAATCACAACCAGATAACATATTAGATATGAATTCATGGAGGGATTTTACAGCTTTTTTTTTCTTTCCCTTCCTTCCAGGTGGCCTGATACTACGTAAACACAACCTCTGATGAGGACAGGGGAGCAAGAGTTTAGGAAAAACTTCCTGGCCAAGAACAGCTGTGGGAATTCACTACCAGGTCTGATTAAAGCGGGGGAGTGGAACTTTCTTTTCTTTTGCATCAATTAAGTCCCTTAGTAGTTTGGATTGCACTTCCACATGTTTTTTATTTGATTACTGTGTGAATGCTCATTGCTTACTTTGTTTTTGTTTTATTTTTTTCCTGATACTTACTGAAAGCTCTAAACCCAAATAAATGACAGGTTCAGTAAAAACTCAATCTTGCTTTTGTGCTGCAAAAGCCCATTCAAGGCTTCATAAGCCCCTCAAAATTGATTTTTGGAGCACTGTTATTTAATCTGTCCTTTACAAAACTTTAATGCCTTGAGCAAATCCTTCTTGCCTTATTCCCACCACTACACACTTTGACTTCATGGTAAGCAGATAAATGTAAGACAAAAAATGCAGTTCAGATTGTTCCCCCAGTCCCTAGTAATTCTCTAACTTGTCTATTCTCCCTTTCTCATTATTGAATAAAGCCTCCTGTGTAAACACTACTTTGTGTGCTCCCATGGCTTACAGACTTTTTCCCATCAGTTGCTTGCTCTCCCCCACCTGCTGTATCTGACTCATTAGTTCAGCTTCAGCTTTGCTTCACCTATTCCTTCCCCAAAGAATTATATTTAAAGTTCACGGCACTGTTCTTATTCTCAGCATACTTTCTCTCCACACATCTACTGGGCCTGCAGATAACATTGTGTAATGTCCATGGGGCTCAGTAGCTCCAACTTCAATATTTCCTTGCAGGGTTCAGTCTTTAAAAGGAGGTCTATGGCAGAGATGGCAAAGGGAACCTGCAGGCTAACTGTGGCCCAGTCAATGTATTAATTCAACCTTCTTGTCAGCTTACCATCACATTGTCATCTGAACTGCTGCCAGCCATAATGCAGTGCTCCAACACCGCAGCTTTGGCATGTGGGACTGGCTGCAAAACAACATCGACTGCATTTGAGTCAGTTCTTTTTGCACGTGACACCCCTCTGAGAGATTGCTGTCAATCATTAATTTACATGCAAAGGAGGAGGTAGAAGGAAACCAGTAAAACTGAATGCAGGAAAAAATAGCATTCTGACTTTGCACGCTGTGTATGGCTGGCCTCAAGTGCCGCATGGCACTGACTACATGTGTGGCTTGAAGCTGTTGCTCTATTCAGAGCATTTGGGTTCAGCCTGCAAGGTGACAGGCAGCATAAACCTGCCCATAGTTCGGGACTCACTTAACCTACTTTAAAGAACAGTGTATGAAGCGCTGTTTTTTACAGAAGTTTTAGGATCAAATAACCCCTCTATCCTCATTACTTTGTCTTTTCTTTATTAATAGTTTTCACTGAAAGAATACCAGCTAATGTAGGTAACTAGAAAGAACCAAGTAACTAAAATTATGTAAAGACTGAAATACTAGCAGTTAATGCTGGCAGTAAATAGCTTGAAGTAGTTAGTACTGTCTTCCACATTATTTATATTGTAATGGCCTTTAAACAATAACTCACTGGTGATTATGTTGTCATGTTGTCATCTGTCTTCTAATGAAGTGTTTGTCCCTACCAGCTATACTTTATATATGTTATATTAAGTGTTCTGGAACATTTTTATAAAACTCAATCAAGAGAATAGAAAGCCAGCTTAAATATCTTTAAAATGTTCACATTAAGGACTTCTGTATGGCTTATTTTTTAATTATTCATTTGACTGAAGAGCCTTATGGTCTGAGCGATTGTCAGATGCAAATTGTAAGGTGGACCTTGGTTTGACTGAAATCAACAGCAAAGCATCCATTGACTTAATTTTACCCCAGAGGAGGTAAAAGGCAACTGGAAAAGAATGTGCAAAGAGCAGAAGGATTATGGCTCCAGCCACAGCGTGGCTTATGGGTTTTGGTCTGGTATCTTTTTAATCTCTTAAAAAACCTGAAAATGATGTGCAGCTAGGATTCGTGGCAGAGTATACATACATAAGCAATACTAATACAACATGGCAGTCCAGTTCAGGAAAGCTGCATGCCTTGTGTGTTAATGTGACACCAGTCCAACATGCAAGTGACTTCAGCCACCCAAAACCACAGTGATCCTCTACAAAGAAAGTAAAGTACTTGTGTTGTCTCAGTGCTACGAGGACATGGAAATTCGTTTAGTAATAAATTGAA
Source organism: Aramus guarauna (assembly GCA_013400195.1). NCBI lineage: Eukaryota > Metazoa > Chordata > Aves > Gruiformes > Aramidae > Aramus > Aramus guarauna. The sequence continues at coordinate 1,015,328 of VXBL01009334.1, forward strand.
AGGATGGCAACCAAAGATTAAATTAAAAATACTGGAAAAAGTTGACAAAATTTACAAATAATTCCATCTTGGTGGTGGGGGAAGGTAATTTCTGCTGTAGAACAAATATCCTTGTGATTTGCAAGATGCTTTCTCACACCCACAGTCAAAGAGTGTGTAGTGGTTGGACATTCTGAGCATCTGTATGTAGCATGGACTTTTTCTTTGAATGTTTGATTTTGGGTTTTTTTTTGGAAGATGGTTGCATTTTAAAACTTTTTTGGATTAAGACATTTGAACATTTTTTCTCTTTGGGTGATAGTTTTCCAGAGATGAGTCAAAATACTGACAGGAGGAGTGTTTAGTGACAATCTTCAGAATTTTGGATGCACGCTTTCCAGTTGTCTTGTTATTTCTGAACTGCCAGTAACATTTTATTTGATATTTAACACTTAAAACATGATTTCACTTCCACTGTAGTAGTAAACACCCCACAAAAGCTGTGTTTTATAACAGTGAAAGTAGCTATTAATGCAGAGATTTGCAATGTGTTGCTTTTATATGCCAAATAATACTCTCTGTGTGCATATGTGTGTGTGCGTATAGGTATGTATTCAGGACATTAATGCATGAATGGTTTTGTAAACAGTAGCCTGGATTTCAGTCTTATTTTCACTTGCCTTGCTCTGCTGTGAATGTTGTAGCTATTCCTGACTTAGACTTGTAAATAATCGGAGAATAATGCTACCTGTGTATTAGACAAATAGATAACTTCTATACAAAGCTTATCACGTGCCATAATGGTGTCAAAATTATCAGTGAAGATGTAGTCATCTCTCTATATCACCCAGTTCAATTTATATTGAAGTGTTTGGAAGGCCAACTTGTTTTATTAAATACCAGCTACTTCAAAAGCTGAAGCTGACTTGTATCATCAATGCCATTACCAACTTAGCACCTTCTAATTACCTTGAGATACTTAGAAATTTGGATATTTCTTTCCAATTATATCCCATGCACCAGAGAATATATTTTGTGACCACATAATAGTATATGCCCCTTCATATTAAATGACCAAAACACAAACAGTTGTGACATAATCAGTTGCAACTCCACATCACTATTATGACTTCATGGAGGGAATCAATACTCTGCACGATTTTACTTTTTTTTTTTTTTTNTTTTCTTCCCGATTTTTTTTTTTTTTTTTTTTTTTTTTTTTTTTAGAAATACAAGTCTATCTGTTAAGTGGCAGGAGAGGAAAACAAAAATAAATATAAAGCTTCCACTCAGGTTCTGTGAATGTTGTATTCTCTGTATATCCTGGCATATGCTAAGCTTTTAAATAAGTGTTTCTGAAGTACCTTACAACAATTTAGCTCCATCTGCCATCCAGTTTTTGCAATAAAAGTGGCCAGCCTGATCATCTTCCATCTCATGAGGCGAGGCAAACTCCTTTAGGCAAAATTTATTGTGAGAAGCAAATACCTTAAGTCAAATGGGCCAAATAGCTTGTTGACAAAATTGCCAAGTAAAGTAGATACTGGGTTTTTTTCATCTTTTAGAGGAAACATTTGGTTGCAGCTAAAACATAAACCCACCTGAATCAAATTTTCCACGTATGAAAACAAGGAAATCTGGAAAGTGACGCTATTTTAGGCTAATTGCATTTTGTTGGGTTTCGGGGGAGCGCTACATAGTAGCAACTGTGGGAAAACCACTAAATAGTTCTCTGTTTGAACCATCTGTCACGAAGATGGGACATATGTTCGCTTTGTTTATTCAGGAGCCAAGTGGAAGCCGATACACTCAGCTCGGCTCCGGCCGAGGGCTGGCCCGCGCCGAGCACCGCGGGGATCCCAGCACGGCGGGGATGCTCCCCCCGCGGGTCCCGCCTCCGCCGGCCGGCGGAACGCTCCCGGCACCGGGCGGCGCTTCCTCCGCGCGGGTCCGCAGCCGCGGGGCCGTGCCCCAAGGAGGGCTGCGGGGCAGAGATGGGCGGTCGTCCCCCCCCGCGGCCCCTCGGGGTCGCAGCGGGACGCCCCGGGCTTCCCCGGCGGCGGCGGNCAATTTCCCCTGTCAAACTTTCCCAGCCGCCGCCGGCAGCGCGGCACCTGCCCCCGCCGCGCCCCGACTCCGCGGCGGAGACGAGCGCACGGCCCGAGCTGCGCGGCCCCCCGCTCACGGCCTCCCCGCCCCGGCGCAAGCGAATAAAGTTGCGGATTGGGGGGCGGAACAGGCGAATTCCCCCGGGGAGCTCGGGCAGCCCTGGGGAGTCCCAGCCAGGGGCTGCAAGCCGCTGCGGGGCTGTCAGCGGTTCGCCCCGGCTGCGGGGCCGGGGGCGGGCGGGCGGCGCGGATCTCGTCGTGTGTCGTTGTGTGTGTGTGTGTGTGTGTCCCGTGTGTGTGCTCTCGGTCCCTCCCTGGGAACAGGCGCTGCCCACCCAAGGAGGCGACCGGCGCTCCTGCCCCGCTCCCGCTTGCTCACTCGCACACATATACCCGTGCGTGCGCCTCTCTCGCTCCCTCACTGAAGTCAGTGCTTCTGTTTTCAGGTTGCTCAGACCTGAAATCTAAGGGAAAAAGCTCAGCGTTTGCATCGCTGCTTCTGCCGCCGGTGGTGGTAGCGGTGAAAAGGAGAGAGGGTTTTTTTTTTTGTTTTTTTTTTTTCCCCTCTTGAAATCAATGGATCTGAACTTGGAGTCTTTGGACCTCGGCGGTTTTGGAATATCTACATGCTGATCCTCTTTGTTGTGTCACATCAGCTCGTTTGGGGAAACCATCTGAAGACGGCAAGATGTTTCTCGCTATCTTGTACTTCGCTTTGCCCTTAGTGGGTAAGTTGCCAGCGTCTGATTTCTGTCTGTACATCGTTTCGGAAAGCAAAGCATAGGGATCGGATGCCTGATGGTTGTCAGTCTATTGTTCAGGGAGAACAGTGAAGTTTCCAGTAGTTTTTTACGGCTCTGCCTCACATCAGTTAGTCCAGTCTACATTTAAAGCTCTGAGAGATTACAGACTTAGATACTTGCCTGCGTAGCCTCTTATTAAATTGGGTTCTCGCAAGTTACAGGGAAACTTTTCATTTTAATAAAATAAGGCTGCTTGGGGAGGGTGGGGGGGTGACAAGAGCCAGCTGAAGGATTACATCTTCACCTGAACCTGGCAGCCTGCCCAACTGCCAGTGGTTTGCAGCCCAAACTGGTTTCCTTTCCACAGGAGATGTTTGCTTTTCCATCTGCGTGTGTCTGAGGGAGTGTGACAGGGGGCACAATGGAGAGGAGAGAGTTAATGTAATTTGCTTTGTTCTCCTGCAAAAGCATCATACGTGGAGAGAAATGGAGGGAGGGAGTCATAAATTCTACCTTTATACATGTAGAATAAGCAAAAATTCATACAGCCTTCAAAAAGTGACTGACGCAAAAAGAGGCTAATATCAATCAGTGAGGATACTTATCTCTCTGAGCGGGTTGTTCGTGGATGTAATTGAAATTACAGCAAAGCTCTTGTGGAAAGTGAGGCCGAATATTTAACCCCTCAGTTAAACACTTGAATGGGAAGGTTATTTGTTTCACCAAAGTGGATCTAAGGAATAATGAATGTTTGTTTTGTCAGGCACGTTAACCCCTCCGGGTTCTTTCCTTTTTGCATTTTCCCATAAATCAACCAGCAAGGTTAAAATGTACTGTTTTCTTGGACTCCCACAAAAGTGGATCTAAGACCATGAAAACCCCGAGTGCTTTTTCCTGAGGTGTAGCATTAAGCCCAGAGGTTTGCAAGCTGCTGCCAATGGGGCTGGCTGCCTGCGCTGTGTGAGGAGGTGCCTGGTGCTTCCCAGATGCCTGCCTCGGACCCCTGGTTAAATCAGCCGCATCTCTCAACAAGAGTTTGTTGGTTTATGTCTCCTCTCTCTAGATGTACTTTTGTCCACAGAAGTGAGCGGGCTGCCTGGAGGGGACCGCCTTGACTGCGTGAAAGCCAGCGATCAGTGTCTCAAGGAGCAGAGCTGTAGTACTAAATACAGGACACTGAGGCAGTGTGTAGCCGGCAAAGAGAGCAACTTCAGCCGGGCGACAGGCCTGGAGGCAAAAGACGAATGCAAAAGCGCCATGGAAGCTCTCAAGCAGAAATCTCTGTACAACTGCCGCTGTAAGAGGGGCATGAAGAAGGAGAAAAATTGCCTGCGCATTTACTGGAGCATGTACCAGAGCTTACAGGGTATGTTGCAAAACACAGAAATGTTATGCTCCCTTAATGCAGTGTGTGATTTTGCAGCCCCTCACATCCGCAGCTAGCTACTGCCACCGAGGCTAAACCAAGGGTCTGACACCGTAATTCACATTGTGCTCTTCAGCTGCAAACTGAGGACCTTTCATCCGACTCAAGAACAGCTGCTGCTCCGTCTCCTGTTGTTGGGAAATCCACAATGAGGGTTTCCTCCAGGGGACCCAGCTGACCTTTCTAAACCAGAGTCAAAAGATAAGGGCGCTAGCAAGTGCAAATGCTACAAAAACAATCATTTGGAGACACTTTCCTAATAATATTTAAACTAACAAGATCACAGGACACTGGAACTAGTTTCTTAGCTCTTTGCTGAAAGTTAAATGTAATATGAAGAGGAGCATTGTTTTAAGGAAAAGTTTATTCTTCCCTCTCCTGTGTTTACTAGCAGTATTCCCTGGGCACGCTGAGGCAGGAAAAAAAGAAGTTTGTGCTTCCTAGAGCGTGTAGAAGCGCCAGTTAGAAGGGGTATGACAGTGATTGACTTGGGACTTTTGTTCGTGATGCCACTAGCAAATTTCCCACAGCCTGGTGAGAATGGTGAGGTCCTTATATGAGATATATCATTTTTAGGCCTATTTTGCTCTGGCCCTGGAGTTGAAGATGCACTTTCACTTCAGTGTGGTCCCCATTTAACTTTTTTCTGTAGCTGCTTCAGCAAAAAGAGAAGTCATCCCTTTCTGCTCATTTATCCAAACATCAACTGGAATGTTTTAATGAGTTTCTATATATTTTTGTTCTAGCTTTTATAATAAATTACACTACTCTTGGATATTTTGGGCTGCTCTTCTAAAAAAGAGCTCTGCTGTTAGGGTGAATGAAGAGGAACATCCCTGCTGCAGCTTCTCTCCTGCTGGTGTGAGATGGGACAGTCCCTGTGATGTCACAGGCTGTCTCTGCAAATTATGACCTTATCCATGGAGAAAGGAGAGAAAAGAACTACTGACAGGGATAAAAAAACTTGCTTCTTTCAGGTGGTTTTATAGATAATGCTTTGAGAAGAAATAGCCACACAAATTAGAGGGGAGTACTTTCTGCAGTTACAGAGTAGCTTCATTTCAGAATAAAAGTAAACAACAGAATCTTATCCTGAAATCTTGTATTAAAAAAACCCCACGTATTTTTTGTCTTTAGGAAATGACTTGCTTGAAGATTCCCCTTATGAACCAGTTAACAGCAGACTATCAGACATATTCAGGCTAGCACCAATTGTATCAGGTAAGCAGATTTAAAATTCTTGAACTGAAACTTGATTACAATCTGCCGCTTTGTAGTTGAACTATGGAACTTTCAAGCTATACTCTCTTGTTAATGGCTTTTTAGATTTAGGAAGTTCATGATGTAGTTGCACAAGAGAAAATACTAATTGGTTTTGAAATAATAACTAAACCTGAAAGAGTGCTTGGCAGGATGGCAATTTGTATTCTTTTCGAATCATTCCTGACAATAAATGCTAAATTTTCCTGTAGGTGGCAATCTGATTCCCTGCGTTCCTAATTTACAAATCAGTTCCTTTTTGGGAATGTGGTCAGTGCAAGTTACCTCCCATTGACATTAAAGAAGATCAGAAGATAAATCTTTCAAATGTTTGCATAAGAAAAAGCTTTATAGTTTCATACTTTTTTCTCTTAAAAAGAAATTTCAGAATTCAGGCTTGTCTTCTTTTCTGGAACTGCTGCCTGTTTAAAGAGTCTATTCACAACTTCCTTCTTTTTCTAGCTTTTCTCTGAACATTTTTTTTGTTGCTGTGTGGCTGTCTTTCAGAACTTGTTTGTAGTAATTTGAGTATGTTGCTCAGTAATTAAACTATGCTGTTTGTTTTCTATTAGCCTAAATTACACTAATTTTTGATCATATTTTTTGAAACAATGAATTTTGCACTTTTATGGGTTACATGTTGGAATTAATTTTCTTTTTCGGAGTTTCAGCAAGTCTTTTAAGGATGCAGTCTGTACTTAGGAGCTTTGTTTGTTTAGTTATGTAAAAATTGAATGTGCACAGTATAATGTGTAAGTCTGACAGTGTTGAAGCTGTGGTTAACTGACATGCTACAGGTAAACATTAGTAGATTGCTCTTCAAAAGAAAGAAGAAAAGACCAGAGAGAGTGGCTTGACCAATTTTCAGAAGTACTTACACTTTTTAGGACCCTAAGTCTCATTAAAAGCTAGGGGGACATACACGGTTAAGTGTTCGATGGTACAGATTTTCAAAGGCATATAGACACATAAAATGTAGATAACTGCCCACTGGGATTTTGAGAAAGGACTAAGTGATTTAAATTGGCTTTAGATGCCCAGGCAGTTTTAAAAATTCTAAGTGCTTAATGCATCTTTAGGTATCTTAATGCCTTTGAAAATCAGCCTTTTAGTCGCTTTTCAAAATGAGACTTCAGATCCAAATCACATACATCTTTTGAAAGCATTATCCTAGTTTGGTGACCAAGTCTGTTGGAGAAATAGTAGAGACTGAAGATTAATTTCTGGAGAATCTTTATTTATTTTATTGTGTATTGCTTAAAACCCCCAACTTAATACAAAACAAAGGCAAAAATCAATGCAGAGGAATTACAGGCTGGTTTCTTAAAGCTTATGATGAGTCTGCTGAGGGCCAAATTCTAACCTACCGTAGCAGTTTTATGATTTCCATAGGAATATCCTATGTATACTCTGCCTTTCTGTTATTTTTTTAGATTCCACATCTACTTGCAAAGTAATTATATTTAAATTGTAACTTTATTTTTTTTTTTTTTACCTGTTCTGTGTGAAAATGAAATAAAACATATTTGCCAACAAGTGACATCCATCCTACCACAGTCACTTAAGATGCTGGTGGACTGGTTAGGACTCATTCTGTGTTACTAGCGCATCCCAAATTCCTGTTCATTTTGTCAGAAGCTTCAGGTTTACAAGGACTGGAGGCCTAGATTCACAGGGAGCAACAAACAAAAGTTGTAATACAGCAGAAAACCACCCGTATTTGGAAGTATTGTCAACTGAAAGAAAAAGATTAGCAAAAGCATTTTTCTTATCGTCATGGTTACTACTGCATGTTACATTCTTTAAAGCTGCTTAGTCTTACAGATTTTTTTTGCAGGGCTTTGCAAATAGCCCAAACAGCAGAACTTGGTAAGATTTTTCTATCTTTATTAAAACAAAACAAAAAAAAGCCCCTGTACAAGCAGTGTTGGCAGGGGTTTCATAACTGGTGTTCTGCTAATGTCATCATTGTGTTTATAGATGTTGCTGCAGTATTCAGTCTCATTAAAGTTACTTGGGTGTAATCACAAGCAGCGATTAACCCTTTCATCTCACAAAGGCCATTCTGTGGCACTGTATGACTTGGTATATATCAAGTGTAATGCTTTTGCCATCTGTTTTATTTATTTTTGAGACAGTATAGAAAATCACAACAGTTGTCTTTTATGGTACATAAAAGGGGAAAAACATTGGTTAAGATGACTATTGCGTATATTGCATAAGTCTTTTGTAGTATACATAAGTCTAAGAAATGGAGGACAGTTTTTAAAAGCAGTTAAAGTTGATCTAAGTCTATACTGAAAGATGTTCAAAATTGCATCTTCTATGGAAACAGGATGCCATTTTTTCATTAATTGTTCAAGCTTCAATGTGTTGCTTTAAAACCAAAATTGGGAATATATTGCTAAACCTGTTACTCAGTTTGTAGTTTCTCTCCAGTTCCCCTTACATCAATGGAACAAGTGATGCAGTTGTGATACTAAAGTAAAGCTTTTTAAAATTTTTTTAAGTGGTCTATGTTATACTGGGACTAGTGGTGTAGTTAGTCTAGAACTAGAAGGACAAGCTACGTGTTCTATATAAAATTTAAATCAATGTCCAACAACACAGAAAAGAAAAATCTAAATCCACAAAATTATTTATCATAGTACGAGCTGTTAAGCCCAGGTTATCATACATTTAGATACTAGCAAGCATGAATTTTGCATTTGAATCACTTCTAAATTTGCAAGGAAAGTGTTAATTTATTAAAAAAAAAAAAATGGTTAAAATAGGAATGTAAGTTGAGCGTCTGATTTACTTGTGATGATGTATCCTGAATATTCAAGGTCTGATCTTCCTACTTTTCTGTCTACGCTTGAAGTTCATAATTCAGCTCCTTCTATAAAGTTAGTCCTCTGACACCTCACATGGCCAAATCCAGGACTATGAGTCTTCCCAGTTGAAGGACAGGGCTGTCTGGTTTTTTGTTTTGGGCATGTCTAGGTCTGAATTTTCTTTAGAATTACTATGTCTGAGGTGGTGCTTCTGCCTCAAGGGTGTGAATTTCTTGCTGGTAGGCAGCTCTTCAAATTACTGAAGACTTGTGTGTATGTTTTTAGAGAGTAACAGATTTGGGTTAGTTATTATGATGTAAAGATTTTGCTTAAACAGACATTTTTGCTTAAACCTTAACAACTTCTGAGAGGTGAAAACGTTTTAAGGCCATTGACTTCTGTCACAACTACAGTAAATGCAGAATCTGTTGATTGGATTTCAGAGGTGAGTTTCACACCAAATTAAGGATAGATGCTTGAATTAGTCACTTGTTAAAGCTATCTACAGCTATTTACTACCTGGGGAGCAGCTTGCCTCTTGAATTTGTATTGCATTTGACATTGAGCCTTGCAACTGGAAGATATCTTATTGTTTTGGTATCAACTGACACAGTATAGTGGTCATCTTGTGTGGTATGTTGTAAGAAAATAACCTGCATAAAAACTGTATCTTCATGGTACCTGTAGAAATACTTGCAAAATAAATGTTTCTGAAATGTCTCGTTCATTTAAACACAAAATGGAGAGCCACTAAAGCTGAATAAAATGCCTTAAGCCGTATCTGTGAAGTGGTGTAAGTAGAATACTTAATGTTACAAAGAATTGACTATTTAGATCAGCGTATTTAGGATAATATGATGTTCTCCTCACATGGATTCACTTTTAAGTTGCCTAGTTAATCATAGGCTTATTATCCCATTGTTCAGCTTTGTGTATCTTTTCTTCTTTCTTTTACATCTATTGTGTTCAGAAATAATCTTAACTGGCTACATAAATATTTCTTAAAACATGTAGGTTTTGCTGGTTATCTGTGGAGATTTGGTCGGTTACATGCTGCTAGTTATGGCTTGTTTCTAGTCACTGAAGTGCATGACAGGTAGAAATTCATTATTTTGCCAATATTTCTTTTTAGTGTAGTAAACTGTTTTTGCAAAGTGCCTTTTGTATCATCAACAAATGAGAGAAAGAAACCGGCTCATATGATTCTATGTCAAAAGAAGTCTTTCCCGATTCTGCTGTTCTCCTGAGAGGCTGTTTACTTTTGAAAAACTCTGGGAATCTTCTGTTGCAGACTGTATCTGGAAGCATATATTTACAAAAGGGTATATATTATGTTTATTATAGTAAATTTGTTAATTAAACCCAAGGGTTCAGTAGACAGCACAGCACACAGGGCTTCTTACTGGAGTGTGTCATTTCACATTAGAACATGGGTAGCACAGCACATGAAGTTAGCATGTTTGATTTGCATACTGAATAAGCTATAAGCACAAACAATTCTGGTCAGTAAGATGGCCTTTTATTGTATTTCAAAAGTTAAGACTATAAAAAGTTAGCAGTGTTGGAATTCTCAAGGAGTGTTTGTGTGCTGGTGGCATTTAAATTAGGCAGTCTCAGGTACACTTCGTAGGATTTCATGAAGGTGACTCTCGAGGATCTCTAAGTTGTCTGGAAGGAAAGAGTGGGTTAGTAGTTTTCCCTTCTTTTTCTGAGTTTTTCAAAATCTTGTAGGCATCCTGTATCTTTGGCATTCACAGATCAGAAAGTCAATGCTGGGAAAGAATGAAGTCCAGTATGGAAAACACTTCCCTCATGATTTGGCAGGCTTTTATATGGGGAGACTTCCCTCTCTGCAGCATAAAGCCTGTGCTGAGTATTGACAACAGCTATCTGAGCCCTCACCATTATTTTATCCTTCTTAGGGATGCAGTAGGGACATCACAACGAATGGAGTGCAAGTGTTTCCTTTGGAAAAGCTGCTACCAGCAGAGGCAGGGGAGGAAGGCTGGGGTTTTTCAGTATGATTTCTCAGGATCCAGAGAAACAGAGCTTCCTTTGTGTGCTTAAGGTCCTTTAGGATCCCTCATACCTTCACTTTCTGCTACTTCTGTAAAGCAGGGACTGCAGAACTAGAAAATACCATGTCAGAGGGAATTAATTTTGCCCAAACTTTCATAACTCCAAAATTCTTTTAATCAAGAATTGAATGTTTCCCCATTTGTTTGCGCAGTTCTTGAACAAATGTAAGAGCTGTGTTCTGGGTAGCAGGTCCCTGACACTTTAATTATCATTTACTTCTTTTTTCCAATTTGGTAAATTACTTTTCTTTTGGGCAATCCATATACAGCATTTTTTAAATTGTTTATCAAAAAGATAAGTTAGAGTCTCTGTCCTAGCCAACAGATTTACTGCTTTTTCCTTTTGGGGTTTGTGGCATGTGAATTAGTAGCTTCTCCCATGAATTAATACTGTCTGACATCCCCAATTCCTACAGCCTGAGGCCTCTAATCCTAGGTCTATTCCTAAATCTGTGTATGTTTCAAATGCTACGTACTTTTCTAATTTAATACTATGTCTTTTTCTGACATTTCTGTAAGAATATTTGAGATGCCACATTTCTACAAAGGCAATTTAATTTACATTAATTAAATGTAAATTAATACAAAATATTAAAAATGGTGATTTCTCTTGACTATTTACAATGTTCTTATTAGCTCTTACCTCCCATATTTTTGCATTTTATTTAAAAAAAAAATAATTAGATCCTTCCTGTTAGTTACCTTGCACATTCACCTGATTTCATAAACAATAAACCAGATCTTATTAAGTTAATACGGGTCTTGCAATCTGATTTTGTTCCCATTGAAGTAAGCATAACACATCAAAACCTTTTTACTTGATTATGATGCATTCTGTTTCCTGTTGTATTTTTTTGGCTTAGTTCTGGTTTTCTAATGTGAGGTTGAGACTTTTGTGAGCAGAAAAGTAAAAACATATTATTAATTTTGCCTACACGAGAATGTGATATGCATAACTATACTTTCCTTTGGGAGGTAATACATTAAAGTAGTAGTCCTTGGACCAATACATGATATTATTTTTACAGCTATAAATCAAGACTAAATCTTCTTTTCCCAGTGAGAATTTGTGGCCCTTTGCCTGTTGCAAGAAAAAACCCAAACAACCCAGGCATCTATTTTAGCTGCATTTAACAAAATGAAAATAATTTGACAAAAATAATTCTAATATAAGCATGTACAATGTTTGTGTTCTTTGACATTTCTGTCTGCAGATTTGTTTTGCAGAGACAACTAGGCTGGCTTCCAGTCAGATAACTTGTTATCAAGGGTGCATAGATACTAGTTGCTGATTTCCACTTCTGCATTTTCATAATCAGATTGGACTTCACAGAAAAGAAAATCACTTTGGTGACTGTTGGCTTGCAGGAGCTCTTTGAATTTCCTGTTTTCTACATTTCTTGAAGCTAGGTCTGATTATGAGAGGGGAATTAAGTACCTTGCTGAAGTAACTGATTGACTAGCTTGTAAAGGCAGTGCCCACACACTTTAACTTCAGCAGGAACATGAGCAGGCCTTGAAACCCCACATAGGAATATGTAAATGTGCTCAGCTTAGTCCACATTTCGTTCCTTGCTGAGATTATTGGAACTTTTTTGCTAATTTCTTTGAAGATCTGTAAAACAGAAGAAAAGGGTTTTGTTCCTCAAGTATTTAAAATGCACAGCTTTGAGCAAATGTAGAGTTTCTGTCTGTCCCAGTAGCCTAGGCAGGCTTTGTCAACCTGTTTCAACATGGGAAACAAGATGAAATCCATTCCGTGGAAGGAGGAAGCATCTGATGATGCAACACAGAGCATTTATGCATGAATATTCAGCGTCTCTTTGAGTGCTGGGAGTAGTAAGAGAGAATATTTAGGAGGCTTGAAGGAAACTCAAAGGAGAGCAGTATTCTCCTGAAACCACAAAGGAAGATGTTGGGATGTTGGGAGATGGCTAGTTGAATAAGCATGGCCAGGCATTTTGCTTACCATGTATAATGTATACAGTGAAACACACCTTTTCTTTGTCTAGAGTAGCATCTTTGGAGAGTGGAATTGGCATCCCTTTAATCTGTACCTTCGCGGGAAAACCTCAGTTATAGTGTGGTGGGCCAGATATCAAATGAGCAAATGTGTATGTGTTTTTGAGCAGCAAATTGTATGTTGTTTGCCATTACAGGCCAGCTTTATGATTTGTCTAAGTGCCATGCTAGTTCCTCTGAGCAGGAGCAAAAGTGCACAGATACTGCTAGCGGTATTGGTGGGATTACATGGCAAGATTGGGTACTTAATAGTCACTGAGGAGGGAAGTAGAATCTGGTTACCACATATTTCAAGGTCATGGTGAGCCAGAACAGGCATGTCCTGCCAAGGGACCTTAGAAACGCAGAACTCACCAGGAAGTTCCCAGTTTTGTCAAGTATCTGCAGCCTCTGCTGTGTTGCAAGGGTAAGCGGTTGGACACGAGCCTGCTAATGGGGCTGCTGAGGCATGACATGGCGAGAGGGAGAAAAAGCCTGTGGTTCACATGGCGTAGCTTTGGTGCAGTGCTGAGCATACTGATGGGAATACTGTGGTGATAAGTGGTGTAAGGACCGGTGCAGAAGAGAAGCCTGTGCTGAGCAGGCATATTTCTATGGCAGTCTTCCTTGGAGGGCTCCTGAAGTGCGTTGTCTGTAAGCTGTGTCCCCTGGTGAAATGCAGAGAACAATGCCTAAAAGAGCAGCACCCTGCAGCTTTCTGTCTCTTGATGGCACAGCAAGGTGCAGTTTATGGCAGGTGATTTGCACTCAGGCTCTTTACATTTTAAAAAAATTTAAAACTTTATTTTTATAACCCTATTTGTATTTGACTCTCAGGGATAACTTTGACAGTGTTGGAAGAGCCAGTAGTACCTGTCTGGAGCTGACAGTATGTTAAAAATGCTGAGTAAAATGCCTATGTGATGAAAAGAAATAAGAATTTCTGGATTGTAAGGCAGAACTTATTTGTGATAAGTATCCAACATTTCTTATTTTATGCGGTACACTGTATTTTTTTAACCTTTAGGAAGGAACATGTTTACAGCTTTGCTTTTTAGAAATGTGACCATTTTTTGTTTATGAAAACTAATTCTGTAATTTATTTTATATTAGTTTTTTGGCATTTTTTTATATTCTTACATTTTCTGTGGATGAAACTAATGCAGCAGTAATGCTGTCAGTATAGTTAGGGCATTAACACAATTAAGTTATTTTTGGAATAGTTCTTTAGTTACTATGATGCTTTGACAATTTTCATAAATGTCAGGCTATTGTCCTGTACAATCTGCACTCAGCCTGAAATTTAACATGAGAGATGCATGACACAAAGTGTAATGGCATAGAGATAGCTCTTCCTGCATAGAAATTTGCAGAAATGATGGGTTGTAAAGAGAGTTGAAGATATCAAACAATTTGAGTAGGAACCTATAAATAAAGATGAATTTCTGCATTCACTGGTTATACAATTTTATCACTGTCTGGTGTCCATAAAATGCATCTTCCCATTAAAGTTTTGTCATGCAGCTGATGAGGTTCAGAAGTGTTAAAAGCTTCCACTCTCTTCCTTTTAAATTCTGCACCCTAAATTCAGTACTAAAGCTCAGTTCAGCAAAACCAGAACTCACCATCTCCCTGTTCCTCCTCTGCAGGAGACAGTAGCTGATGCTCCCCAGTCCCGCAGCCTCCAGCCCACTGCTGACATTTCTCATGTTGAGCCCTGACACTGAGGCAAGCTCTAACCACTGTCACTTTCTTGAGCTAATAACCACAACTCATTCCTGCCTTGACATACCTTTTCCGTACTGCCATGCCTTCTTTGATTGTTGACTTTGCTCTCTCTAAACCATAACTCCTCCACCAAATCTCCACTGGCTGTAGGGCTTTGGTGGTTTCTTTCTCTGTCACTACAGCATGGAGCGGCTCCACTTTCCACCTCAGCTACTCGTTTCTCAGAAATCTGACCACAGTTTTTCCCTTTCCTTTTTCTGATAGACTTGTTTTTGTGCTCCTGTCTGACATCTTTGCTTTGTGGTCTGCCTCGGCCCTCCACCCTGCTCTCCCTTTCTCTGTTACCCCAACGTCTCCCTGTCCTCCCTTGTCTGGTATCTCTGGTGAGGCAATGTCTTTGCTGTTCCTTGAAAGCTTCCCTTCCCTTAAACTCTGCTTTTCCTAGTGTTCCCAAATTGTTCACTCACCTTCCCTGTGAAGAGTTTGAGATGTGGCCTAATAAAAGGCATTTTTCCTGAGTAATGGAACTAATAAAGCCTGGTTTCATGCCAGAGTACTTCATCTCCTGAATGCCCCTGCTTTCTGCACAGACAGAGCTCCTGTCTTCTCTCCCCATGCTGTGACCTCTCCACGTGTACTCCCTCGTCGCTTCACCAACCCTTAACGCTGTCCCACGTCTCTTGTCTCTGTGGGGCAGCACGTGCTGCGGCTGGCTCGGTCTTACACACGTACTGAAGGACCGTATGGGTGGGCAGACACCTGCTCCCTCTTGGAATGGCTCAGAGCCAGAGATGTGCCTGCCTTGTCCTCTGCAGGCAGGTCTACGTGGGTTTAAAACCTGCAGTTTTTCATAAGATTTGTAAGATCTTCCTATTCATTCCTCTGTCAAATTAGTTCGAGTATGTCCTGTGGGTTAAAAAAAAATCTCTGGGAGGGGTGTGGAGAAGATAGAGGAGACAATATATTCAATTCACCTACATTTTCTTGAAACACTAGGATTAAGAAAAGCAAATATCACTTCTGTCATATCGCTAAGCATTAGACTGTGACGTATCTCATTCTAGTCTCAAACATCTAGTGTGTTGTGCAAGTGATATAAATAAACATGCAGTGGACTTGAAACACGCAGACAATTAAGTGCAGTTGATGGCTGACAGTTGTATTAGATAATCGAGCATCTCAGGATTCTCAAAATGGGAAATAATTCATGCATTTAGGTTAGTTGGCATGAAGATTATTTATTCAGGTTTAGAAATGAAACAAGAAAGGACAGACCCATCCAAAAGCTGTTGTATATGAACATATATATTGCATTTGACTATTCGGATACCACAGTGCATTTACAAATAACACTGCACTTTTTAGAGTCATCTTTTTCATATGGAATATTTTGAAGAATAAGGGTAAGGTTTGGCTGATGTTCATTGAGATAAGGTCATAAACAAAATTAAGAAAGACGATACTAGCATTTAGTAGTAGTTTCAAAGAATTCATGTCCAAATACCTGGATTTCCCCAGGCTTGCCACTTGCAAATAGAGAGGAATGTATTCTGCACAGCAGTGGCTTCGCATTAATGAATGCTTAAGCAGCAGATTAAAATGTCTGTTTAAAAAAATAGGTTAGGATTATATAATAACAAAAGTCTGGGATACTAATAACAGTGAAGATAATTTTATTGAGCAGATTAAGTGCAATTAGATCTCAACTACAGAATATTTAAATACAATACCAGATCAAATCCCGGTCTCCGCAGCTTTACTTACTTTCCCTCACACCTACAGGATCAGCACCTGACAGCAAAGTAAATTATCATTTTTATTGTTGTTCATTTTATATTGCCATGGGAATGTACATCATGTTATCCATTAGGACCCAGACAAACAAGTTTTTCTCCACGTACACAGTCATGAAACAAGACATGATTGAAGACAGCAAGGTGTCTGCACTATTTGAAATTCTATTAGAAATTGATAAATTTGCTTGTCAAAATTTCTTTAAAGGATTGCATAGAGAAGAACTGCCTATAGTATTCTCATATGAAAAGTCATGAAAATTTTAGCTTTATAATAAAACCATACAGACTGAAAAATTATGTCAGTTCTTTCTCTCATAATCTATTTACTTAATTTTAGTCTCCTAAATAGTGAAATGGAGACACAGACTTGCAGCAGTTGATAACACTTATGACCTGATGAAGTAAACTGCTTTGATCCTTTGAGAGGTCAAATTGTGTGTGTTTCTAAGCAAACATTCCCCGAGGCTGCTGATGCGTGAGATGTCTCTTCCCCCTTGCCAAATATCCCACCTTCACAACAGAAAATTAAAGGAGACTTGCAAAGAAATGTGGTGTGTTAGTGTATTTAATCTTGTCTATAAATTGGTATGAGAAGTGTTGAAGACAGGACTTGGTGTTTGGTTTTGGTTTTTGTTTTTTTTTTTTTTTTTTTTAAATTTTTGCACAGTTTAAAAATATCTGAACAACTCTCTTCTGGATTGGGTAGAAAGTGAAGGTATTAACTCTGACTGCACTAATGTTTTGGGAGAAAGGCATACAATGTTTTATAATGTAGTAAATAGAGAATTATTTGTATCTGACTTGGAGCTTCATTTAACGTTTTAATACATTTCTGCTGTATAGCTAAAAATATCTTATCTTCATGCCCTTGACCTTTCTGTAAGAGCTGCAGGAAGATTAAAAAGCATAAATGAGAATAAATTTAGAATTAGCCTATTTGAAGAAAAATGGTACCAAATGCCTTAGCTATCCGCAAAATGGTATTAACCTGTCAATCCTACAACATGTCCAGTCTGGCAGAGCTGAGCAAAGCAGCCTGTTACCAGAGCAGGGCTCTAGTAGTTCATTTAGTAGAAGGTAGTTAATTTTTCATTGCCCACTCGGTCCTTCCCTTCTTTGCAAATGCTGCCAGCAAAGGTGCCAATTATAATGATGATGTCTGTAGCTCAGATATCTATCCCTTAACACACCTCTTACCCCCAGCTTCTTTTGTGTAGTTCACCATGCAGCTGTAAAAATACTTTTGGTCGTTGCCCTCTTGGACTGTGGTTGAACTAGCAACTAAAAGGTGAGGTTGTCAATATATCAAAGACATCGTTAATGGTATAACCACAGTCATAAATGGTGAAGAATTGTGATGCTTGAGCTTTATTTATTTATTTATTCATTAAAAATGTGTCAGTATCTAGGCATCTTTGACGTTTTAGGGATACTTCTGAGAACAGATGACTTTTAGTGATGTCCACTACAAGCAGCCACTCTGTAGTGTTCTTAATTATCTACTTTAAATTATTCACTTAACAAGACAGAGAATGGTTGCACTTCTGAAGCTGTCATCTTTAAGGCTTAGCTACTCCATTGCTGTGCAATAATTATAGTCTGATACTAGCTTTCATTTATGCTAATTGCACGTAAGTTTATAAAGTCCTCAGGTTATTAAAAAGAGAGTTATCTCCTTCCTGATGCATTCAGACAAGGATTTAAATGTTGCAAACTTTCAGTCCTGCTTTAAAGAGAAAATATCACCATAAAAATCTTTCAGATATCAATACTTTGTCAAGCTAAAAAAACTAAGAAATGTTATTCTATTTGGCCTTTCAAAATCGTATTTGTAACATTGCAACTTTATATACTGATTTTTATCATTATTTTAAATTAATTTGGTGAATTAAATATGTATTTAGTTCTACATGATAGACATAATAAAACCAAAATCATACCGAAAAGAAGAACAGTAAGTGACTATACCTAGGACACTAACAGGAGGCAAAAGAAATTGAATTCATAAATGGCAATGTTTTCTCTAAAGCTGTTCTCGGTAGGATCTTCAGAAAAAAAGCACAGATTTCTGTGATGCAGGCAGTATGCAATATCTGGTCTAGATGGTGAAGAGAAATGTAATTTACAAGTTACAGGATGAATTATTTTGTCACAAAAAGAATAAAATAAAGCCAATAGTTAGCTCCCCTTGAGCAGTAATATGTGCTAATTGAAGGACTCAGGATTGCTTTGTAAGAGTCAATATTCAGGCTTGTAGAATACTTAAAGTGACTAGTTTCTGTCTTTAGCCGGAATGAGAAATACAATAAATGATTCTGGACCTGGACTGTGGTGAGAAGAGCTACTTCCCACTGCAGCTATCAGAATGGGAGACGTGTAAAGCGCTTGTAACAGATAGCTCCTCTATCTACGGAGCAGGTTGTGCTTCTTCTACGGCAAAGTGTCGCTGATAGATTAGGGTGACAATTCATAATGTTCCTGAGCGTGAATGCCACATGTTGAACAAGATCAGAGTCTCAAGGAGCATGTCATAGAGAATTAAGGTTTATTACTTATCCTTCCTCGTGGTTTTCAGAATTTTAAAAGGATTTATAATATTTGAAATATGTTTAAGCTCAGAAAACCTTGGTATTTCAGAGTAATACTTTACAAATCATCTTTTGCCCAGATTTCAGCTCAGTGCAGTGGTTTAATTCTGGGTAATGACTTTTTGTTGTGTGACATGATACAGTAACAGAAAATTATTTTAATAAAAATCTAGAAATTACTGTGCATATTAGGAATAATTTATTATACTCTATAACACAAAAACCAGAAAGGTTTTTTTAAAGGTGTTAACTTCTCAGATGTGTATTATTAGTGTGCAGTAAATGTATTATTTTGAACTATTTATTTTTAAAGAGTGGCAAAAGTATTAAAATACATCACTAAATCACTCTACAGCTATTTAGAGACAAGGTTTTGGCTAGCTGCCCAAAACACCATGTAGCAGGTATTTGGGAAGATGAGAAGGTTTCTCTGAGGTATTTTTACCACTGGGGGACTCCTGCTGTTCACATTTCTTCTGTACAGTCTGGAGTACCCCAGATTTGTTTTAAATGATTGAGTTCACCTGAAAGGTGGAGGGTGCACTGGTGGTGGAAGAGGTGCAGCCAACATATTTGTTACAGAAGATCATGTTAATTTTTTTTGTTTATCTATTTCACATTATAACACCCAAATGTTAAGGCAGGTGGTTTCCCTTTGCATCTAGCACTACCATGAGAAGCTGCTCAGTTTGTAGATGTGGCTGAGTTCATCCTTTTGACTGTTTTGTCCTTAGTTGTTTTAAGACTTGAGTGAATGTGTGCTGGCAGGCCTCTAGGTTTTTTTCGTATTAAATGTAAAATCTGAGCTAATGTATATTTGGCAGACACAAGCACTTGGAGGTCAGAAAACTTAAGACTTTAGGTTTTTTTCTTTCGTGCAATTCCTTTCTGACACAGGCTTGAAATTATATTCAAACACCCCTTTTCCAGTATGTGATATGAATCAATGTTATACCAGTGCCTAAGATCACCTTTGCTGATGTACTTAAAATCTGACTAATGCTTATATTAAAGGGAGAGTTAAGGTACAAACACATCTCTAATTCTGGGCCTGCCTGACTGGAAAGTTTCTTTTCATAATCATTCAACAGCAGGTTTACTGAAAGGGAGGTTGGAAGGCTCATTTGTATAAACTTCCAGAGCTTTCCCACAAAATAGCTCTTTTCCATTGGGAAAAAGAGCAGTTATCCTGATTTCCTGACTGTACTCTGTGAGTGTCATTCAGTGAGACTGCATTTTTCTTCTTGCTAGGAGTTTCCAAAACCTTTACAGGTGGTATCAGAAGGGCTGCCAGTTTGTTCCACAGTGCTCTTTAGAAAGGACTGGAGAGAAGAGGTGTATCTGTATGTACCTGTTCATACAGCTGAACAACAGTTTGCAATTTGTAAAGAGCTGACCCTTCCTGTTTGTAATACAATGTGGTGTCCTTAAACCATAGGGTATTAGGTCAGCATGTTTTTACAGACAGTAGAAGCGTAACGCCAAGTATTCTCAAAGCTGTATTTGTTGCTGTTGGATTGCAAGCTACATCACAGTTTATTCCCTGGTGCTAATTCTTCTGTCTGTACCTGTTGCATCACAGTGAAGTGAGTTCAAGGGTGTTAGTTGGTAGGGAATAAGTATGCAGAAGTCCCATCTCACATCTGGCTTTCAGAGCCTATTTATTTTATTAAAGTTCATAAAGGCAGTTCTACTTCAGATAGAGAATCACGCCACTGTTTTGTTTAATAAAACAAACAAGGAAGAACCAAGTTGCTTTTGCTTCATAAGGAAAATCTGTCTTTTGTTGTTTAGAGAATGTATCCTGTGATGACTGTCATACAGCATTAATTTTTATGCTGTACTCAGAATTTAAATACTTGAATTTCTGGCAGTTTCTTTTCTTCATTGGTGACAAGTAAATGTTGAATAATCAATTGAAATATAATTTTTTAAAAAGTAGCATCTGAAGTAGGCAGACTAGTAGAAGGGAAGAAGACAACATTTTGCATGCAAATAAACTAAAGAGTTTGTCAAACTCTAAACTGAAGAGCTTCAGGTAGTGTAAAAGACGTATTTAAACAGAAAATCCTCTGATCATTTCCACTCTTCTCTTATATGTATCAAAAAGCTACTCCACTAAGTACTAAAACTTGAGAATTGACAACATTTTCCTGGAGGAGAATGTGTATTGCCTCTGTTCGGTGTTGGAGAGAAAGACACGACCAGTTTGCTTTCTAACGTGGTAGAATTCCACAAATTCTGGTATTACATTATATTCCAATATGATCAATCCTAGTGTGTAATGAAGCATAAACATTATTCTATATGTTGCTGCTTTCACTGGTTGTCAGTTGGTCCCTATGGGAAACTTAGAGATATGTTACAGAGAAATTTGGTTGTATGGAGACCAGTCAAATTGCAGCAGCCATTTTGCAAGCAAAATAGTAGTTCTTGATATTTGCATGTTTAAACCTGTTTATTTTATCAGGTCACGTTGTTCTTTGAAGGATACGTTGCAGTAATTATAGTAGTATGCCAATTACTTCTTTTAATTACATATTTTTTTAAAATGCGTGGGTTAGATCAGCTCCTATGAAATTAGCATCTCGTTGTTTTTCCATTCATGTATGGAGGAAACACTGGGGCAAAATACATTTGTATGATTTTGTCCCTTCATCTGGAAAGATTTTTTTTAATCTGGAGAACCCATATTTGTAGCATTAAATTATGACATATTTATTGTAGAATATATTTTATATTTAACTGCAGAAGAGTGTTTTCTTTTGCTTATAGTCACAAGATAGCCATCTACATAATATTATCAGGGTCTTTTTATGAGGACTAGAGGCCCTCAGCTATCATTTGGTCTCAGGTTGTTTTCTGTCAGAATTGGATCAAAATCTGGTTCACTAAATCAGATTTTTAGTCCCTCCTTGGGCAAAATTTTTGTTAAGATCAAATGAAACTTTCCCAAGCAAGCTGCAGAATAACCCCTGTCAACATGATGTTTCTCTGTGTATTCTAGATTGCAATTGTACCTCGGCTGTGCGACCTGGAGGTGTTTTGATTAATTGCATGTTTTGGAACTCTGTATGTGTGTTGTGTCTGCTTTATTCACACATTAAAGGGACACAGCTATTACCTTCCCTCAAAGTTATGTGAGGAAAGAGGATTGTGTTTATCCTTTATGGTATATTTCTAAGCTCCATAATATTTAAAAAAATTTTTTTTCATGCCTTTATTCTAATTCTACATAGTATTTTTCATTAGTCATAAAAAATATGGCTTAAAAGCTCTCAGATGTTTTATGTATGCTTTCATGCAGTTGCCTCTGACAGATAATCCTAGAGATCTCTTCCACAGAACAGGACTTGTTCTTTATAATTATTCTCATATTACGACTACTGCTTCTTTTCTTTGAGCAATCTGATAAGACTGTATCATGCAGAGTCAGGAAAATTCCTTCCAAGTACAGGAGATTTTCCATGTGGGCAGCTCTTGAAATTAAAGATCTGTAATTATTTACAATGCATAGTATGTTCCATACCCTCTGTTACATTGATAAAGTTCATCTGATAGTAACACGTGTGTGTCACTGTTCAGTACTGGACTTCCTGATCTTCTATCTCATACTGCTGAAAGTTCTTAAAGACCCTTTTAGTGACAAAATAGTTTTTTGTGGAGCACTTTAATGTCCTGTTTGTGATGCTTGTCATGCATCTTGTGTGTATTTTAAGCACTACTCTGATCATCGTCTGACTCTTAAAATTGGTATTTACTTCAGGAGAGCAAGAAGGTTTTAGACAGTTATGGTATAAAAGCTGTATGCCTTGCTCTATCAGGAACAAATAGTACTGAGACCTTGTATGAAATTAATTCATAAAGATGGTGCCTGCATTTTGTGGAACAGAATCGGTGGCCTTATGTTTTTCTCCTAAACTTCATGCTACAGATGGAGAGGATTATTTATGTGGAAAACTCAGTTTATAGCTTAGCAATCAGATAGCAGCTGTATTTTCCTCCATTGCCAGATCCTCAGCAACATCTTGTCCTGTTTGTAAAGCCATCTAGTTTATGAAAGTGAGAAGGCTCCCAAACAGAACAAGCTGCTCGTATTTGTAAAGTATACAGCTGCTAGATCCAGAGCTGATGCTCTGGGATACCAGTATTCCCATCTTTGTTTAATTGATAGTGTTGGCACTTTTCATGCCACCAGTCTGAAAAGACTCCAGCTTAGCAGTCACTCTTGCCTGGCTTTATGCTGGCATGCACCCAGAGAAAAATAAGATAGCTCTCCTACGGCCGCTTCAGTTCTTCAAGATGCTTTAGTCAGTTGAAGTATGCTGCTAACAAAATATTTGAATTACAAGGGAAAGAAGAGAGAGTAACTACTACTCCACCTTTTATCTCTCTGTGTAGAGGAACTGAAAGTGAGAGGTCACAGATGCAGCAATACACAGCGCTGGGTCCCACAGACAGTTGAGGTGCTTGCCTACTGGCAATATATTGTAGTGCTGCCCCATTGACCACAGTATTGCAAAAATCACAGATGTTTGTCAGACAATTATTATTTTTGATATGTTAAAGCAAATTTGGGTATATTTGTCACAAATACACTTTTTAAGTACCTCAAATTTCCAGTATATAAATGCTATTTATAATATATTTCTCTTTGATACTGGTCATTTTTGTCAGAATAAAACTTGCATTCATCATTTAAAAAGAGGATGTATAAAACTTTGATCATTTTTCAATGTTTGATTTAAATTACAAAGTTCAATAAGCTTTCTTTGCCCAGCTTATCTGTAGAAAATATGTGCTTTATAAATACCCAGTGCACCAACATTTAAAAGGCCATGTGTTATCTGAGAAAACTCATGCAGAGAATCAACAGCTCTACCATAGGAATCAATCAGCATAGTACTGCAAACAAGGGACCTTTTGTACCTCTACAAGTGCAGAACAGCATGAATTTTACAACTGCTGAGTGTACTCCTAAGTTAATTACCATTTAGAGTCTAAATAAAATAATTCTCTATAAAAAATTGTGTTAAAAAAAATTCAATGGCATATAGCATCCTATTTATTATTTATTCAACTACAGTATAGCCAGCAGGACTAGGGCAGTGATTGTCCCCTGTACTCAGCACTGGTGAGGCCGCACCTTGAGTGCTGTGTTCAGTTTTGGGCCCCTCACTACAAGAAGGACATTGAGGTGCTGGAGCGTGTCCAGAGAAGAGCAATGAAGCTGGTGAAGGGTCTGGAGCACAAGTCTGATGAGGAGCGGCTGAGGGACCTGGGGTTGTTTATCCTGGAGAAGAGGAGACTGAGGGGAGACCTGATTGCTCTCTGCAACTACCTGAAAGGAGGTTGTAGCCAGGTGGGGGTCAGTCTCTTCCACCAGTAACAAACAATAAGACAAGAGGAAACGGCCTCAAGTTGCGCCAGGGGAGGTTTAGATTGGATATTAGGAAAAATTTCTCCACTGAAAGGGTCAAGCGCTGGAACAGGCTGCCCAGGGAAGTGGTGGAGTCACTATCCCTGCAGGTATTTAAAAGATGTGTGCTTAGGGACATGGTTTAGTGGTGGACTGGGCAGTGCTAGGTTAATGATTGGACTTGAAGATCTTAAAGGTCTTTTTCAACCTAAATGATTCTATGATTCTATAATTTAAATTGTAATCAGAAGTCAGATTTGAATCACAGGCTGTGGGGAAAAGTGCATCTTTACAGTTAATTAGCTTGAGTAGAACAAAGTGCTAATGCAGCTATCTGGAACCTGAGTTATTTTAGTCAATGTATATTTGTGCTATATAGACACACCCTATGATACCAAGGTCTTATATTTAATAAAGGGGTTGAGAACAACACAACTGGGTCATTTTAGGGTCTTAATTGAAAAGAAGAAGCATTGCTTAAGAGTTGTTTAAACCGGTGCAGTATATAGTTTGCACAGCACTGTTTTAGTGTGTATATTTACTGTAGAGTGTATACAGACCATACGCTAAATAGTATATAGTGTATACAGGCTGCAGGAATTATCCTTTAGTGGTGGATATGTGATGCCAAATTTAACTTATTGATGAAGAAAATGTGCCACAGATGGAGAAGGATTCTTTGTGAAGAAAGTTCAGCCTGAACTAAGTGGATTGTGAGGAAGAGGTGCTGTGGGTGTTTTCCCCAATACTTCACAGACCGTCCAGCGAATGTGCACTGTCTGCTGACTCTCACCATGCAATCCTCAGTGCCTCCTTTGCCTTTGGTTATGTTCAGGCTTCATTGAGATTGAACTTACAAGCATAAGGACAGAGGTGTACTTTCTGTGAGGTATCTGGCAATTGCATTTCCTTCCTCCATTGACTTTTAATTATTATTATATTTTTGCCAATATTATTGAGCTTTCAGATATTTTGCATTGTTTCAAAGGAGGTTTGCTTCCATATTAAATTACATAAAACTTGTCAATAGAGTGCTCGATTTTTATTACTCTGTGTAATCATTGTTATAGACTATATCAGGTTTCTAGTATTCCCAAATTCTTCTTTCAAAGTATCAGATCATCTCAGTCAATGTTTGTTCACTCACTTCCAGAGTTGTCTTTGTTTTTAACCAAAAAACTTCAGAAACACTTTTGTTGCTTTTTACTTTCTCATATCTACTTTTGGAGAAGTCCCATTCCTCTCAAGCATTTGACTTGCTTGTTGTGTAATTGAGCACATTGTATTACATCTTGCCATGTAAAACCATGAAATGTAACTGATGTGGACAAATTGATCACATTATAGTTTCTAGGGCAGTGACAATCATAGAATCATATCACAGAATGGTTTGGANTCTTCTACCTTCATTCTTACAGCAGTCTTCATTTTTAGGCCTGTTGCTGTGTATCCAGACTATATCACCTGTATCCTTTTAAAAAAATGCTTGAGTATCAGTGATGTATAAACTGATTCTCCCACTAAACATGTATGTGTTTGGTAAAAAAAAAAAAATCTGAAGAAAAAGGGAGATATAAATGTAAAATCATTAATAATATAGTTACCATTTACACCAGTAAAACTTTCTGGCTATTGATTTTGGCTGGAGCATGCCAACAAGAATTTGATATTAAGAACTGAATCAGTATCTAAGCTTTTATTGCATTTCACATCCAGAGATTCTGATTACACAGTATTTTTGTGCCAATTTAGTGTAGTAATGATTACTGTCATTCTTCTAGATTTATTTTTAAAATTGTGTGTTGAAATAAATGCTAAGTCAGAGCAAGACAGTATGTGCAGTGATTGTCAGCCACCATCCTATGTGAATTCAGACCTTACTTGCTGTAAGAGTGAACATTAAACAGGTTCTCTGAAATACCTCATGTATTCTCCATAGGGAATATATAGATGTGATTTAATTATCAGTTGACTTGTAAATGCGGCTGAAAGAACATTTCTCAGAAAGTTAGAAAAAAGATCTGTGAAGTTTAGCAACTTGAATCCATTGTTGACTTGGGACGTATCAATTGTACTGGGAGAAGTATTTCCCTCTGGCCTGTGATTTTGGAAAAAGAAATGGAGTATCTCTCAAAGAACAGGGTGCTTAAACAAGGTGGTCTTATTATAAATGCAATTTTATATCTTTTTGGCTTTTTGCATGTGTTTTTATTTTCACAGAAGATATCATATTGTAGTTTATCATTTAATGAAACACTCATAGTTTCTTTTTCAGTAACATAACTTAGATATAGTCGTGCATGTTTTGGGAAAGATCTTACTCCCAATACATACCTTTTTGGGGATAAATTGCATGACAGTCTATGCTGGTGTGCTGCATCTTTCATCCCAGTGAAATTTCCAGTGGTTCTCAAGTAGCGTTTGACTATTTTGGAAAGCTGCATTTACAGAAGCTCTTTTCATGATGGAAATTATAAACTATTGGCTTTCTGTCTGATGTGCAGCTGCTTTACATCTTCTTTGTTGGGTATTTCTTTGATGCAGTTTCAACAATGATCAAATTTGTTGGTGACACAAAACCAGATGGGCCAAAAATGCTCTTGTGGCCAGGCCAAAATGCAATGACCTTGAGAGGTTTGAGAGGTTATAGTGGCAGAGGCCATGAGGAGCAAAGGGAGATTAACTGCTTAATAAATATAAAGTTCCGTAAGGCAAGGGTGAAGAAGAATTGGTAATGGGAGGTCCTGGCCACATTGGTCACATTAAGGAAAACTCATTTTCCAGCGTTGTCTGAGTTCTGTCCTAACATGTCTTTTTATGAAAACAAACATTTCAGACTTCACAATCCTAAAATAGCACAGATGGAACGAGGGGGAGCTAATCCACAAAATGAAAACTTTTGAGGATACTGCTGTAATATAAGTAATTTACATTTCAACTCTCAAACAAATGACCTTGCCAAGGTATTTTGGAAAAAAAAGTAATCTATATTGCTTTGCTAGACTCAGATAAGTCATCAGTAACTGCTAGAGGGATGGAGTTTAATATATTTTTATATCCCAGAGAGTTTAAAAATACAGCCTAAATATTTGTACTTGAATTCCTTATGCCTGAATTATAGGTATTGTAATTAAAAAGTAATTCAATTTAAGAAATTCTAAATGGATATAAATTGTGGTGTTCACATACTTCTACTAATAACATGCCCTGTTCTGAATTTGGCTTTCAGTTTATGAATTGAAACAACGTTGCACTTCAATGTATGCACTTAAAAACATCACCACTAAATAGGGTTCTCTGGTAAATTTAGTGTGATCCATAACAATGAAAGCCTTCCATAAAAATTGGAAATGTATTACTAGTTAAATGCTATTTTTATTATTTTATTTTTACATATATAATCTGTTAAAAAAATCAAAGCTATAAACCACTGTAGCAAAAAGCAGTCCATGTAACACAGGCAAGCGTATGAAGTATTTAGACTCAGAATGGTTTGGGTTGGAAGGGACCTTTAAACCCATCTAGTTCCAGCCCCCCTGCCACGGGCAGGGACACCCTCCACTAGACCAGGTTGCCCAAAGCCCCATCCAACCTGGCCTTGAACACTTCCAGGGGTGGGGCATCCACAGCTTCTCTGGGCAACCTGTTCCAGTGCCTCACCACTCTGACAGGGAAGAATTTCTCCCTAATATCCAAACTAATTCTCCCCTCCTTTAGCTGAAGGCCATTACCCTTTGTCCTATCACTCCATGCCTTTGTAAACAGTCCCTCTCCAGCTTTCCTGTGGCCCCTTCAGGTACTGGAGGGCTGCTATAAGGTATCCCAGGAGCCTTCTCTTCTCCAGGCTGACCAACCCAATTCTCTCAGCCTGTCTTCACAGGAGAGGTGCTCCAGCCTTCTTTTTGGTCATATGTTTTCTCCGTGATTCTTTCAGAGCACAGCTAGCATTTATAGCTCTTGTAATAGAGAATCTTACTTTAAAGATTTGAAGAAGGAAAGATAAAGCTATGGCAGAATGGCCTTGTATTTTAAATTGTATTGAATTGGGAAGAGATTTGGTTCTGATATTCTGAAACTTGTGAATTGCAAGGGATGATGGCAAAATGTCTAGAAAATGGGCCCTGACTGGACTGACATAGTGGAAAACATATTCAATTGTACGTACTAGTTGGAGACAGAATAGACACCGAAACAAAGAAAATAGCAAGTAGAAGCTTGTTCCTAATCATAAAAAATGAAGGGAGACCAAAACCAGAAAAAATGGCTGTTGTGGTTTAACCTGGCAGGCAGCTAAAACAACCACACAGCTGTTTGCTCACTCACCCCCTTACCCCCCGTGGGATAGGGAAGAGAATCGAAAAGGAAGGAAAAAAGGTAAAACTTGTGGGTTCAGATAAAGACGGTTTAATAGGGCACAAAAGGAAGACAATAACAACAATAACAATAATAAAATAATAATAAAATAAAATGTGCAAAACAAGTGATGCACAGCACAATAGCTCACCTCTCAAAGCTGATACTCAGCTAGTTCTCGAGCCGAACCACCTCCTGGCCCACCCCCGTTATATATGGAGCATGACATCATACAGTATGGAATATCCCTTTGGACAGTTTGGGTCAGCTGTCCTGGGTGTGTCACTTCACAGTGTCTTGAGTGCCCCCCACCTTTTCATTGGCAGGCCAGTATGAGAAGCTGAAGGGTCCTTGACTGCTTGTCAACAACCAAACCATCAGTGTGTTATCAACATTAGTCTCATCCTAAATACAAAACATGGTACTATACCAGTTGTTAGAAAGAAAATTAACTCTATCTCAGCTGAAACCAGGAGAATGGCAAATCTTTTTACAATGTATGTTAAAAAAATGATAATTCAATGGAGCAAAAATAGAATAATACTGTCATAATTGGTTTCCATGAGGCAGAACAAAAGGATACCCAAAAACCTAGAGAAAGGAATTGTACTTTTCTGTCCAGAACCTTTAGTGTTAACAAGAAACACAGACCTCTTCCCCAGAAGAAAAATATTTAGAAAACATTGAAAATCACACGTATTTGAAACCCAGCAGCCCAATAAATATAAATCAGTCTGATTACTCTGATTTTTTACTAGATATATTTAAAAAACCCCTCAGTTTTTCAAATTTTTTCAACAGTTCTGCAGTGGAAAGGATTGCATTCTGAACTTTAAAGTAGGACTTCAAACTTGTCTTAACTTTGCTACTGACTTGTTACGTCCTTGTGAAGAAATCACACAGCTCCGATGGTTGAATATTCTCAGTTATAACATGTGGGTATAGAGGAACAATCTTTTTAAAATTTTTATGAGGACCTCAAATGATAGCCAGAGTGTTTTGTCACTTCTTTTCTGCAGCAGTAGTTATGCTGTAGGGTGAGGTTGAGCATGGATATTTTTTTCTTTTAAATAGACCCACACTGAGACATCGTACTCCATCCTTTCTTCATTCAGATGTATTTTGTATAAAGAGAAAAGCATATTAGAATTTCTGTGCTTTCTCCCAAATTGTATATGAAAATAAATATAGTTACTTTATGTTTTGCTTTTGTACAAAAGACAGATCCTGAGTGGTATTACAGAATGTATTTAGTCCTTCTTTGAAAGGCAGCGGAGCTTTGGCTCTCCACTCCAGGAGAGAAGTGGAGAGCCTTCTCTACAGTGGAGAGAAGAGATTTTTCTCCCAAGGTGCAAATTGCAGTGAAGCTGGGATGTGGTTTGTAATGCTCTTTGTGTATAGGAAAAGCTTTTTCTCACTTTTTGCAGTGCTGTGTATTCAATGCATAGAGCTTCTCAGTCCCTCTTTCTCTTTCAGTATCTACAGAGATACCTGTATCTATTATATATACCTATCTATATATCTATAAACAATGGCCATTGGCAACTATGGGTTGCAAACTGTACAGGGTGCAGGCAGCAGTGTGTAACACTGCAAGGCCCTTTGCTTCAGAGCTTATCTGTCTGAACTGACCAGCTTTGCCGTTAAACTGCTTGGTTTGCTGCTTTTCAGACTAGGCAATAGTAGGGGACAGGGCAGGCAGGAATTGGATGTCGGGATCAGAGATAAAACATGCTAATCTTCACTTTTTCAGAGTTAGTGTTAAGTATCATGAGCACCCATGCCCCTATATGAAAGAAATTATTTCTCCTCCTTCTTCACAGTCCCTATCTCTCATCCCTAAATTACTTCATTACCAATGAATTCCATTTAATGCAACTAATTTCTGGCAGGAACCCCATAAAGTCACAGTGTAATGATCTGCAACAGGGTGATCCTTCCTCTGTTGTGTCTCGTTGTGTTATTTCCTCCTGAATCTTACTTTCTAAAATGAACTGAAAAGGTGGTTGTCTTTTGGGGTTCATATTTTTATTTTATTTTGTTTATAAATGCGTCTTGTTCCATAATCTTTCTTCAAAATGTTCTCATGGGTGGAAAAATAGTTGAACATACTTATTAAGAAAAGATGAAGAAGCTTTATCAGTTGCCTAAAATGTTTTTAATGTCTAGATATTCTATCCTGTCTTCTTAATTAGTTTTACGAACTATGCCAATTTGCACACTGAGGTTGTCTGGATATTAGAAAGTATTCAAGTGTAAAATAAGCATTAGGCTTATGCTCCTATGCTATTATTTTAGAAATACCTTTTGGGTTATTCTAAGAAAAGTGGTTTGTTTGGGCTTTTTTATCTCAAATTACAGCTTTTATGTCCCTGCACTCTGTGATATGATTTACCATGAGGTGAAGTGGACTACTAAATTCATGTCCTAATAAGTGTAGTTTATTTTGGAAGATGGATTATCATCCAGTTTTGTTACCTTTCTAGATGATTTCCCATATGGCAATCAAATCATTACCCAGTTTTGAGGGACTTCTGAAATAGATTTAATGTGTATTATGTTTAACTTTATATATTTGAGCAATGTGTTCCTCTTTTTCCCCAGATTACGTACAGAAGCAATATAAGCATTTATTCTGACGTAGCCTTTAAACATAAGAAATGGTCCCATTCGTGCTAAATCAGTTTAGGCCTTTCTGTGGAGACGATCAATAAAGTGATGGGATTCTCCTTTTGTTGCATGCTGTTAGCATTAGAAACTCACCCAGGGATACAGCTTAATGCTTGCTTACTTGGCAAATGTGATTAAACTCTGACTTAGATAAAAGGAGAATGAGAATAATTGTATGGTAGAGGAAACAAGGCATGGTATGAACTACACAGATACTGTAAAAGAGCATGTAGAACTGTGAAATTTGTGGAAGCTCAAATTAGGGCAATTCTTGAAATGATCAAGTGCAAGGAGAAAGCTTAGTCTGGGCTTCATGCCATTTTGGAGGAAGAGAAAGGTTTTGTTCCTTTGTCTGATTTACTTGCCCTTGTTTACAGGGTAGAAAGTTGATCTTTGCTTGGTTGAGGAAGAAGGTAATGTTTCAGTAGACTGGAGATTGGTGGAGAGATACTCCTTAAGCAAGGAAGTTTTCATCTGATCAGGTTCATCTGACACAGCAATGAACTAGTTTTGTGTTGTGTTCCCATCCAGCATGACTCTTTCCCTGTGCTACTCCAGCTTCTTGTATCTTGTGGCTTAAGACAGAGAACTTTATCCAAATGTACATCGACTGAATTTACTGGAATATTTTTAAAATTGGAGAGAAATCTTTTCTTTTTGACCACACTGGCTGATATCATGTGAGTCTTCTTTTCTGAGCTGCACTGTGAGCATACATGTCTAAGACAGAGAAAATCAGATCTAGGTTGATTGTATTTTATTTTTTTTTTTTTAATATTACAGTTGGACAGAAGAGGTGTAGTTCATTCAGAGCTGCAGCTCAGTTCCCAAATGTGAATGACCTCTGAGATTTTTTTCATGGTAAATCTCAATTTTCTTAGATAAAGCAGCTTTAAATGTTTGAGTGTTTTCTTGGGTACTCTTGATCTTTATGCTTATGGGAATGAAAAGAGCTTGGGTGGGATTGGGAATTAATTACTAGAGACAGAATGTGAAGGTGTGAGGGTGAAAGTTCTTGCAGAAAATGGAAATTATTATACTCCTTGAAAATAAGGAACAGGTGATATAAATATCCCATATACATTTCTGCAGACAAAATATATCTGGAACAGGTAAAGGGAATTAAAAAAAAACAACCAACAAAAGCTAACAGAACACCCACATAACTCTTACTTTTAAAAATCTCATGACTATGTTGTAGACAACTGTGTATGGTTCATGTGATATGTATAAAGAAAGAATTCGTGAAACAATTTCTGTACAGCAACTTTGGGAAAGAGTCCAGGAATGGATATTTTGTCTTCAGAAGACCCATATTCCTGGGCCTAGGATTCATCTTTCATATCAAATTACCTATGGGCTTCTTGCTAAGATCATAAAATTTCACATTGCCAGCATTTGTTTTAGAGAAAAACATTTTCAAAAGCTTTATTCAACATGCAAAAGCCTTGTGCTCATGCTTTCATACTGTCCTCTTTGTTTTGAGACCAATAGCTTTATTGATATAATAATGTATCTTTGGACAAATTAATCCTAACTGATTTATTGGTTCTATTGATATTATTGTATGAGAACAAAGGAGAAAATTTTATGGATTGGAATTAGTTCAGTGCCCACTGAAAGGAAGCTACAAAGAGAAAAAACTGTTCTGGATTGTTCTTGTGTAAGGCTCCTTTTCTTATTTGGTCACAAATAATATTTTAGGATATTCTTGTCAATAGGAGGATACTTTTGTAAAAGCAGAAATGAAATTTTGTAACATGAGTAGTGATTGTACTCAAATCTCTGATTTTTTAAAGACAATTTTTTTGGTTTTTGAGGGATGGTCAGTGGCAATGTACAGCAAGTGCTGTCTTGATTTACACAGGAGATCAAGACGACCTGTAGTGCTCGTAGAGCAGATAAGGCAGAATCTCCCAGAGATGGAAGATGTACTTGGCTGTTAAGAAGGAAACGGGCTGTATAGACAAAGGACTAAATTTGGCTACCCAGCTATGTTGCCCGGCATATCTCCTGGCTGCCCTCTGACAGAGTGTTTGTTAAGCCAGTTGCACAGGTTATCCATTTGCTTACACCCCTGCAAGCTGATTGTAAAATGTACAGTGTGAAGTCCACTCTCCATCCTTGGAAGTTTCAAAACCTGTTTGGATAAGCCCTGAGCAACTTGGGCTGATACTGCAGCTGACCCTGATTTTAGCAGTACTTTTTACAGAGACCTTTTGACAGCCCTTCCAACCTGAATTGTTCTGTGATTTTATGAACGAACAATCAACATTTGAGAATACATGTATATTGCATTTGTTAAATAAGGCAAAAATGAGTTTTTCCTAAATGGTATCTGGATGTAATATACAGATCTCATAATGCTGTAATATGGCATTACTCTGTGTATGAATAACAGATTGTAATAGAAGGCCCGATCTTCGTGGGTAAAAGTCATTGAAAGTTTTGCCATCCACAGAGGGGAGGTTCAGAATTCTCATTCACAATTCATGAGTCATATTCTCTATTGCCTTCTGCTTTATGGAGTCACTGTCCCTGCACACAATGGGCAGAAAACATTTTATCAAATCAGATTGGGCCTGAATGTTTTTCACTGTGCTTTCCAAGGACATTGTGGGTAAGAGGCACAGAGAAGGATGACTCATGTTTCTCCTCTTCTCGCTGATTTGCTTTGTTTCACAGACCCTTCAAAGAAGGGTATATGCTGTGGTGGGAAGAACTGATCCACCAAACGAAGGGTGTAGACTTCAGTGTCTCCTTGCTGCTATTGCAGATCCATGACATCCATTTCTGACATCCTTTTAAGATTAATAAATTAAATACCTAACTTTGGGAATGGATAGCTATAGGCATGTTGATGTTTTCCCAATGATTTGGGAAGCCGGTACATTAATTAAATTCATTAAATAGTGAATTCACTTTTCATTTATATAGCTATCAAAATGCAGTCCATAGTAGTTACTTATTTACACAGTTGTCTATCTGTCTCTTGAATGTCAGGATGTATTAATGATTACTAGGGACAAATGGCATGGGAAAGAAGATGCTTACTGTTTGTAGGCTATCCATTATTTATTTCCAGAGGCTATATTATAATTTTCTTTTTTTTTTTTTTTTTGCCTACAGAGACTTTCTGTGTAATGCATATAACCCAACATGCTGTAAGTTGCATTAGAGGTTATATTTAGTTGAGGTTGAATAAACAACACTGAAAAGGGGATAAGGCTGGTTTTTTAATGAAATATCTGTTGTGGGAATGCATTATCTATTGGGAATCTTTCTAACTGGCCTGAGCCATCTAGACAGCTTTGGCTATAATACATTTTTTAAATTAGAAAGAACCACAACCAAGAGTATAGGCTGTATTTCTCATGTTACAACATTGTCTACTTATACTGTGAAACAATCTGTGTGCAAAACACAAGACAGTTTTATCATTTACGATGATAAAATCTAAGTGCTTTATTTGTGAGCACTATTGAAGTGCAAAGAATAAGTTTAGGTTTATTACTGAATAGCTTGCCATACTTTGTAAAATTTGCCATTCTGTTGGTAGGATTTGCCAGTCAGTAACATGATATGCCGTTAAGCAGAATCTTATGAAAATTCCTTGTAACTGGAAACTCAGTAGCATTTTTTTAAAGACTGGAGCAGTTGTTGTTGCACTGTTACTTCCTCGCATTACTATATGAGAACAGTTTTCTTGTTGGGAGGAGTTACTAACATTACAAACACAAAAGTACTAAAAACATTTTCAAAATTTTTACTCTGCACGAGGCAGTGCTTTAAAAGTCACTATGTAAAGGCATAGCAATTCTGTGTTTATAGTTTTCTGCTGTTTTTAGATGTAAGGCAGTTGGAGTTGTTGGGCTTGATATATGGTTTATTGCTGTCACTATTTTAATTCAATCTTTGCTTAGAACATTGAACAAAGACCAAATAAAGTTGGTGTTAGGTTCAGCAAGTGTAATTGAAAAGTTATAAATACAATTGCTTTCTGAATGACACATTACATAGTAGCGTACTGGATGTTCGGCAGGATCATATAAAATCCAAACTTTGTATATAACAACAGCTTAATTCTGAACTTCTGAGAGAAGAAATATTAAAAAAATCAAGGAAGAGTGGTGGTGTAGCTTGTGTCTGAATGAAAGGGCCACAGCCAGGCCCCTGAATACTGCCGTGTTTGCACATACTCTTGCACATACATCAAACTGATAGACACAACAGCTGGTATTTTTAAAAAGTTTTCAATGTGGAGACACGGAGAACTTTTTAGACGATTTGTGGGTATTTGAAACAGTTTTATTTTCAACAAATACTGAGGAAACACTTTTTGAAAAACTTAAGAATTTTGAAAATTGTCTGTATTTGTCAATATCTGCATAATTGCTGCAGTTACGTAGCCCTCATTCCCAAAATATCTAATTGACTCTTAAATCAGTAGTAAATATTTTTTGTTACTTTCATTCCTTTTATCCTTCTTACTTCCTTCTCTGATAAATTTCTGGAAGGAATGGGTTGATAATTGAAACATCCAGAGTTCTGAAATTTCTCGGTGAAGTAGTAAAATTCTCGTTAAGTGTCAGAAGTACTCTTAAATGGTCTGGTACCTCAGAAGAAGTGAGAACTTGGCCGGGCTTTGAAACACTCGTGGGACCACATTGCACACATGAACTGCAGGGTCTGCTGATGGGATTCTAGTGTTGCACATTGACTGATGTTGTAAGTACAACCTTAGCTCACTTCAGCAGTGATGTCCTTCTTCATGCCAGCAGTATTTGGTGTCTCCCCTTCCTCATGGCATTTGGTCCAAGTTAAATAGGGGGAAGACCTGCTCAACACTTTACTTGGGCCTGAAGGATGTTTGCTTTGCTGCATCACCTGTACTGTAGCTTTTCAGGGCTAGAAGGCCAGCAGTGTGAAGGTCACATCAAGAGTTTTCTTTGGCTGTAAATGGAAGTAACAAAAATTTAACAATATAAAAGATGACTGTAGCCTGCAGAATAGCAATATCAATGTTCCTGTTGCCTAAAAGTGCTAGGAATATACCACTTTCAGTTGCAGTATCTACTTCATTCTTACTTCAGAGACAAGGCAGTGACTGAGTTTTCATAACTCTGGCCACTAAAGTCAGAGCTCTCTGGGCTGGTGACTTGATTTCTGCTTTAATGTTAGTGTGAGACAGGAATCAAATTACAGAAGGGAGTTCCTAATGCCGGTAAGAAATCTTCAGTTAGACAATATTGTCAGAACGCTACAGAAGACCACATAAACATATGTGCAAACCCAGTTTTTTGTTAATGACCTTTTGTACAAGAGCCATCAAGTGGATGAAGGAGTCCAGATGGGCTTGTGCTTTCCCTGAATCTGAAAGCTAAATGAAACTTCTTTTGTCCCTGACTCTCTGTATGTCTCCTCCTGTACAAAAGAACCAACCCACTTGGGTGCCTATTTTTATCTTAAAACCTGTTTTCAGAGGATCAGGAGGACACCATTTGCACTATTTGCTTTCTCTATTTCAAGAGATTGCTTGAAAAAAGTTGTACTCTCAAGTGCCAACAGGAAATGTCACTTTTGCTGGATTTTTTGTATAGCTCTGTAGCCCAAACAATGCCTACTAGAAAAAGATAGGAAAAAGTATGTTGATATGAATTAATATTTTTGTTATCAGCCTATACTAAAGACGTAACAGATACAGATCCTGAGATTCCAGGGAGTGTCCTAATGTATCACTGCTTCAGTAACCTGCATTTATAGGTGAAGGAAGGACTGAGAAAGTTGTTAGTGACTCTTGCAAGTCAATATATGTGCATCTGAAGCAAAGGAATGTCTGTTTGGGTTGGTTGCCTGCCTATGGTGAGCGAGAGTCAGTTTGTAGTCTTGTATTTAAAGAACGGACAGATAAATGCTGAAACAGTATTGCAGTTTGGCAGTATAATGGTTTAGAGCAGAAAGGATTGGGAGCAGGTAACCTTTGATAAAGCATTATAAAAAGTTTCCCCTGAGTAATCGATATGTATTTACTGCCTTAATTTTGTCTCAAGTTTTTCTTGGCACCTCTCCAAAAGTTCAGCTCCTCTCATTTTTCAGATCTCCTTTATTTCCCAAATGTCTGTCTGATTTATACTGAACAGTTTTGGGAAAAAGAAAAAAAAAAGAATCCCAAGTCCACATGCCACAAATGAAAAATTTAAGACAAAAGATTTTAGTGAAGGAGGGAGGAAGGAAAGCAGAGTTTTAGTAATATGGCAGGGGGAAAAAAATTGAATTTATAAACCATTTCAAAGTTAGCAGTGTAGGAATACATTTATTAATTTACTGTCAAATTGTTACTTGAAGTGCTATATCAGCATTGGGACCAAGGAGGAAAAGACAGGCCCATTGCATCACCGTCGTGCTGCGGAGAGTAAACTCAGGATGGTACACGGAGCCCGCAGCGGGGAGGAAGGAAGCTGCCCTGGATGGGAGCTCATGCATCTCGCTTCCCCGCTGGAGGAAGGGACTGAAGCGTGTCTCTCCTGAGGCAGCGTATCTTGCATTGCTGCCAAATCTACTGCTTTTGGCAGTAGTCTAACACTTTTATGAGTCATCTATCATCCTACCATTTTTTCAGTTTTTCTATCACCAGTGTGAAACAACAGATTTTGCCCTCCTCCTTTTCTGATCCTGCCCTTGCTGTCTGTTTCCAGGCTGCTGTATGAGCAACATGCATGTGCTCATCCGTTGCTGCCCAGTGACGGGAACTTGTCCCTGTGTGCTGGATGGGCTCCATTCAGCTCAGCTTCTTCACCATTCTTTTTCTGATGAAAATAGCTGGCAGTTTCAGGTGCTGGAGCATGTGTTAGGATATAGGTTAACCTGTACTGCTGTGAAATGTATCCCAGTCTGTATGTGTGTAGCAGCCATTTAGTAGGGAAGGGGGCCATGCCAAGGGCAGACTGGCACCTAGCCATCACATCAGCTACTGTATGAATTTCAAATATTACTAGGTAGGGGCATGGCTACTCAATGTACTTTACTCAGGTCTCAGGCTAAAGCCGTGATCTAGCCTTTAAGCATTACAGGAAGCTGCCAGTGCTCCTACGATTGTTTGTGAAACTCTTGTTTTGACACACATACCATATTCTTGTAAAACATCAAGATACAAGTTCAGTATTCATTTCAGCAAACAGGAGAATTGAATTCTCTCTTCATTAGCAGTGCGTGAAACAGTGTCTGCTGGTTGGTTCAGGGCTTTGATTTTTATTCTAAACCCAGATGGAAATATTTGCATAAGTCCTACAGTAGTCCTCTGTGGGGGCTTTTTAGTTCTTCACCCCAGTTAATATTGCAAACTTAAGAAATCCTCTAAAATTAATCTTTTCCATTATGCCTGTTTCTGAGTATTACGAATATGACAGAAAGATCTAGAAATCACAGCTAGTGCTGCTTTCCAACAGGCTCTGAAGCTGCAGTGATTATTTGTGTCGTGTGTGTGTGTTTATCTCTTTTGGCTAGTGAGACCTTCCATGTTTCCCCATTTTTATTTCCCCTCTCCACACACTCCTTCCCAGCTGCCATGACCAGCGCAGCCCTCACCCTCTGGCCAGTCTGTGGCATAAGCTGTTTGTGCGGCTGCTGGTAATGCCTCTCGCTCTGCCACTAGACAGGACACATGCAGAGATGCTTGGCATCTGCGCTCCGACTCGCTCTCTAGCAGCCTGGTACCACCTGGTACCCTCTGGTCCAGAGTTTGCTGCTGCACTCGGTCCTGAGTACTCTGCAAAGAAACCCTCCCTGGGCCAAACGCGTCCCCAGAGTAGCTTCTGCTGCACTGTTGTAAAAAAGGATACATTTGGAGGGTTTGTGCCTTGCAGTACTGGAGAAGCAGGACATTGAAAAATATTTGTTGTTTCATTGAAAGTCTACTTACAGCTGTAGCTACAGCTCTTAGCCTGCATGGAAAATATCAGTGATTTCTT
This sequence comes from Aramus guarauna, assembly GCA_013400195.1. Taxonomy (NCBI): domain Eukaryota; kingdom Metazoa; phylum Chordata; class Aves; order Gruiformes; family Aramidae; genus Aramus; species Aramus guarauna. Next base: position 1,054,260 of record VXBL01009334.1, read on the forward strand.
GGGTTTTCTTTTTTCAACACAGCAGATCCCTGATTTCCTCCCTGGGAGCCACCATGCTTGGGCCTTTCTTCTCTCCCACCACTGTCAGTATGACAGGGGAGTCTACTTATGCTTGGTGCTCCTTACAAGGGGTAGCAGTGCTTCCTGAGACAGGGCCTGAGGGATGTGGATGTTGAAGAGGGAGGTTTTTTTACAAAACATACTTTCTTTTATTGGAGTTGGTATTTATTTTACTGTAAAACATAAATGCATTCCCTTTTCTCTATTGTGTGTTTTTACCCTACCAATGATTTACTTTCCATTTTTATGTTAAGTAGTATGGTTCTTGTACAGTATTTATTTGTAATTGTATGTTTGTATATGTTTTACTGTTGAATATAAATAACAGCCCAGTGTCTCTCTAGTTTAGAAATTCTGCCATCCAAGCTGTCACAGAGATCCTTTCATGAGGCATCTCCTTCTCAAACTCCCTGCAATTGGTTTGTAAATGCTGGGGTCGGTGGGTTGTAAGTTTTAGAGTTATATTTCTTAGAGATACCATTTTGCATTCACTGAGAAAGTGCTATTGCATTTTGACACCATTTCCTGTCGCCCTGTCTCTTGTTTTAGACCAGTTTGGAATATATTCGGAGAGGTGTTTTCTGAAGTGTGATAATAGGTATATAATAGCCTAAATTACCAAACCACTTGGCTCTGTACACGTGTGTACATGTGTTTCGTAAGCCAGTCTGTATTCATCCTGAGGTGCTTTCTGCATTACGACAGCACAGCGATCAGCATAAAATCAAGAAAGGACTAGATGAGCACTGTATATGCCGTAGTCAGTGGATTTTGAGTTCATTTCCAGTTGCCGCACATGTAGCTTTTTTTAATATCTTTTGGTGACAGCTTTTATAACATTACAGGTCAGAGTGAAATTGTTATCTGTTTCATCCTTCTAAAAGCATATAGATGTAACATCCTTTGGACCAAATCCAATCTCTCTTTCCCTTGGAGTGCAAGCGTTGGAAGTATGAAAAACATTACAGCTGCAGCGGGTAGATGTATGGGATAGGTGCAAGCAGTAGAGAGCTGATAACTTCCATGGTAGTTGTTTTCACAGTGGTGCGTTGAAGATGTTGAGAAGGTTTGCAGTAGCAGTTGGTGAGCCTGCAAGCATACAAATTACTGGCCCCAGCACAACATCTACATAGCAGGCATAGATATGTCATAGCTCCACAGCTGTTCCACCCCTCCTGTGACATTACATATGGTGAGTGAAGCCTGCCCAATCTCTGCATTGGGCTTTCCTTCCTCAGGCGAGTATCATTGGGCTCTCTGACTTAAAAGCCTCTGTATATAAACTTTTTTTGTCAATATTAATAATGTCCTGATGTCACATTTGATAATTCTGCAACTTTGGACTAAAGCCTGAGTGATGTCAGCTGGCCTCCTTTCTTTTTTGCATCTCCCTGACACCACAGTCTTCCTTTTGCCCATTACGTACCTTTCACCTTCTTTCACATTTTTGTTTCTCAGTATGCCTTTTAAAATAAAAAAAAATACTTACCCAGACTAACTCAAATTTGCACATATATGATAAATTTCTTTGGGTTTTACTAGTATTATCCAAATCAGGTTACCCAGGCAGAAGATGCATTATGGAAAAGCACATCTCTGAGTGGAAGGAGGTGATGATACCCACGCAGAGTTGTTAACAGCTGCACAAAGTGATAGAAACGATTCTTCCAAAGGCCCAAGAGGTTGTTCTCACTTGTATTTGTTTGATACTCAACTGAAAAAAGGAAATTTCTCCACTTCTCTTTAAATAAACTTTTTATCTGGAATGTCATGGCTGCATGTCACACACTATAGCTAGAGTTGTCTAACTTCTTGTCAAGTCAGGGTTTATTTGTATAAAACTAATTTTAGGGTTTTCTTTTCTACATAAAATGTTAGGGTTGTTTTTTTTCCCTTTGATTTAATTTGTCAGTATCATGTAGCATTTCTGCCTCCATCTCTGTATCCATCTCTAGTCAGGTTGTGGATGATGGCACAGATTTGACATTTGGGGTTTTTTCATGGCTTTTAGGGAACTAAAAAAGGCTGACAGTCACTGGCTGATTGGTATGATAGGAGAGGTCAAATTTAGGATCAACATCACTTTGTGTAAAAGTAAATAGAACACCACTGAATTTTTAGCTATTTGTGGTATGCTGAATTTGGACTTTGGTATACAAACTCATTAGGGATAGAAACACTTGATAGAGAATATGAATTAAACTCAAATATAATCCATATAAATATTTCTGGAATTGCAGAGGCAATTTTTTTCTTTTTTTCATAATTATGGATACAAAAAGTATGGATGCATAATAATGTGAGGTCCCAGTAGGAGCATAATTACTAAAAGTCTTGTGAAAAAGAATTCTTTTCAAATTGCAATAATTCTACTAAACTGTTTTACCATTTGTTTTCCATAAGTATGAAATAAGAAACTCATTGTTTTAATCTCCAACTATAGTTTGTACCAGTGGTGTAAAAACAATATCAGAGTTCCTATTTCTTACAGGGAAATTTATACTATGTGCTACCATGGAGCCAGAAACTCTCTTACACCATGTAAGCAAATATTAACTTGAGACCAGCACTAGACAATCATTTTTGTCTTTCCCTTTGTTTAAAATATGACATACACAAGTATAATTTGACTTAAGGATCAGAGACTGATTTATGTTTGAAGTACTAGAGTAGATAGTTTTTCCGTTGGCTTTATTTGAGTTACACTGAACCCTTACCCAGTTGTCACAAGGATGAGTCAAGCTAATATAAAGTAATCCTTTGCTTATACCAAATAACAATTTTTACTGCTTTACTTTACTGTAGTCAGGTCTTGGAGAGAAACTTTCTAAGTAATCCTTTAAAAGAGAGGAGCTAGTGACAGACCTATGAATTCTCTGTGGATTTAGGAATGCATCATTAGATTATCTATAGTAATTTTTCTAGGAAAAGTAGTAATTTCTTGAGAAAGAGGTAGAAAGTTAATTAAAAAACCCCCAAAACTCAAACACAAAAAGCCACCAACACACGCTTTGAGTCCCCAGTGATGACACTAAACTGCGGAGGCTTTCCACATGGTCTGGATAAGTAATCAAATGAATTATTGAAATTGTTGCAAAAACACATGCTTTTGCCTTAGAATTGTCCCAGAAAGATAAGAAAAGCTGTAAAATGAACCATATTTTGAAGTAGTATATGCATAAACTCTTGCCCATTGAATTCAGGATATAATCACTTTAAATCTAGTTTCACTTGCAGATACTGGCTAATTTTTGAAAAAAGAGACCACAAATGGTATTTTCTTGAATCACTTCGCAATACCAAAATACCGATCAGAATTCTCATTTATCTTTGTCAGTAACAGATAATATAAAGATAAAAGCTGTTGTAGAATATGAATATTAATTTGTTAGCCATATTGAAAAGACCCTTCTGATCACTTAGCCCTGAGTTTTTGAAGCAGTATTCTGGGAAGTAGCTGATTGAATCCCATTAATTTAAATGAGAGTCAAATGACAGTCTGTATGGACCTCTCTGCAAATTTGAGGCTTAGTTCTTTGTTCTTATTTCTTTCAAACTATTGTAGAAGACTTTCATGTATTTAGTGGACTTTCAAAGGCAGACATATATAGTGCAGTTAAAATACTACAATTTAGTACTTGCTCTGCCTAAGTTGTCATTTCCTGCAGAGTAAAAGAGTATAGTTAAAACATGTTGTTTTATTTGATGTTGCAAGATTTAAGCCTTCTACTTGTTCACAGTGGAACTGGTGAAAACTTTATTGCCTGTTGTCAAAAAAAATCATTTTAGTTTAATTTTTGAAACTTAAATCTAAATCTTAGGTCATACTTCCTTTATAATTATACACACTTATTGGAACAGCATATAGTGAAAATATATAGAACTTTCTGACATAAAAGAAAAGAAGAGAAATGCTAGGCTTTTATGTTGATTGCACCTCTATGGGGGCTTTATAAGCTTACAATTTGAATCATTTATAGATACAGACTCAACATAGCTCCAACATAACTAGTACTGCAAGGCTTTTTTTTCTTTCTCTTTTTTTTTTTTTTCTTTTTTCTTTCTGCTGACTAAATGATAGGCAAAGCAATTTTCAACAAATGTCTCCCAGTAGGCTGTCATCATGGAAGCCTTGTAATGTTGCATTTTAACCTTAGCACTGGCAGCTATCCAGAAATTATTTCGTTTATGCCAAACTGTTCTGCACAAAGCACTTGCTCTTTTACTATATGGGAAGAGAATAAATTTTAAAAATTAACGTTCTGTCCATCTTCCCCTTGTTTTATCAGATTGTTTTTGTCTGTGTTCTATGCTTATGGGGATGTAGCAAAAATGCAATAGCAGCGTGTCCTTTTTTTTTTGGAGTGATCTCGATTTCATTATGGAAGGAGAAATTTGAAAACTTTCAGATGACTTAGGTGCCTCGTTGCCATTCGTACCTTTCAGAATGTTTAGTGTCAGAATTTGATTATTATGAGAATAAATTCTACATCATTATATACAAGCTTTTTTCTCTTTAGTAGTTTGGTTTGTTGTAAAACTCCTACAAACACCCTAGTGTAGGGACACAGAAGGTGTTACTGCCTTCTGTAAAATCTTTTTTAGTTGTTTTATTATATAAAGCATATCTATTAATTTTATTAATTATTTTATTAATATAATTACTTATTTTTAAATTTATCTTTATTATTAATTATTATTTATAATTATTTTATTATTTTTAGTTGTTTTATTATATAA
>VXBL01009335.1:0-57487 GCA_013400195.1 Aramus guarauna
CTACCTGGACTTGTGCGAGGCATCTGATACTGTCCCCCACGACATCTATAGTGGAGAGACATGGATTTGATGGATGGTCCGCTTGGTGGATAAGGAACTTGCTGGAGCCTTTGAGCCACTCGCACTCAAAGAGTAGTGGTCAACGGCTCAACATCCGACAAGTGGGGTTCCTCAGGGGTCGGTACTGGGACAGGCACTGTTCAACATCTTCATCGGAGACATGGACAGCAGGATGGAGTGCACCNCAAAGATGATCGGAGGGCTGGAGCACCTCTGCTATGAGGACAGGCTGAGAGAGTTGGACTTGTTGAGCCTGGAGAAGAGATGGCTCCGGGGAGATCTAATTGTGGCCTTCCAGTACTTGAAGGGGGCCTACAGGATAGGTGGAAAGCAACTGTGTATCAAGGACTGTAGTGACAGGACAAGGGGTAATGGGTTTAAACTGAAGGAGGGTAGATTTAGATTAGATGTTAGAAAGAAATTCTTCACTGTTAGAGTGGTGAGGCACTGGAACAGGTTGCCCAGAGAGGTTGTGGAGGCTCCATCCCTGGAAGTGTTTAAGACCAGGCTGGATGGGGCTTTGGGCAGCCTGGTCTAGTGGACAGTGTCCCTGTCTATGGCAGGGGGGTTGAAACTAGATGATCTTTGAGGTCCTTTCCAACCCAAATAATTCTATGATTCTATGATTCTATTCTTTGGACACTCAGTGAATTAACCATGGGTATTCATACAGGATAACTTAAGGCACCGAATGAAATACCAAATTTATACAGCCAGTTTCTCTAGCGTCATGATATAACCAAAGTAGAGAGCTCCCCTGCAGCACCTAAAAGTTTTTTTGTCTTCAGGAATAGCTTTTCTGTCCAGCAGCTACCAGAGCGCTGTGGGAGATCAGGCTTTTAACTTTGCATCAGCGCTAGCAGATGTGAACTCTTCTAGAGATTTTGGGATGACGGGCAGTTGCATTCAACCCTGTAGCAAATTCCTTGGGCAGCTTCACCCAAAGAGGCAGTCAATGCAGTAACCAGGTATCCTCACCACTGCAGGGGGACAGAGCACATATAAGACTGAAACATCATTTTAGCTTTGAATTTCCTTTGACACAGAAGCTAATATCTCTCCATGTCGATGACAGTGGGAGAGGAAATAAAGTCCCTCTTCTTGCTGAGAAATGTGGTAACCAAGACAGGAAATAGGAGACAGACCAGATGCTGGGATCATTTGAGGAGTCCATGTGTGGTCTGATCTGGCAACAACTCACATGTGTCCTTGCAGGAGATCTCTCTCTGTTTAGGCCCGTGCTGCCAAAGATGTGTTGGTGCTGCAGACTCTATTGCAGCTTTGGCTTCTAGAGGAACCAAGAACTTCTGCAAACAGCACCACTGCAACGCTGACACTTACGGGATTTTATTGCCCTTGGCAGCAATTCTTTCCTAATGTAAAACTGAGCTACTGTATCTTACAGGAAAGGACCTAAACAATGATGTATTCAGGCTGATGGGACTGGATTAACCCATTAATAAATAGGAGGTGAAGAGAGCAATCTTGTTGAACGTAATGTATGCTAATGATGTGACCTGGCTAATGGAGCCCTTTTCTATATTCTGTCATTGCGCACATCAATTATGCAGCCTCAATTATCATCCTGTTTTTGTATCATGTGGCTGAGAAATGAGAGACTTAATAGAGATGTTTCACCCAGTAAAATGCCTGATTAGGTTATGAAAGCAGAAACTCAAGGAAGAGAAGAAAAAAAAAACTTTGTTACATTATATCCTGATTTAATTAGCCAAAAGATATTATTCTCAGTAAGGGCCTTTGAAGTTGTAGAAATATTGCTGTAGGCTCAGCAGCAGAGATGACTAACTGTCTTAATACCTACAGCAAATACACTGACATAGCACTTACAGACAGACAGATCTTAGCTAAGCATTGCAAATTAGGCCAAGATCATTGTTTACTCCATGTGGTTAAGGTTCCTGGTGAAGGGGAAAAGGAGAAGAGGGACTTCTGAGAGTCAGAGCTGCGGTTACATCTAGGAGGAAAACAACAGCAAGCCTGTGCTACTAGTGACACCTTGGTGCATGTGGTAGATTGCAGGGTGTGTGGTGGCTTTTGATAGCAGTTCTCAGATAAATATGTTTCCTCCTCTTTGCTGGGTGGTCCTCTGCCTCCCTCTTCCTTTTTGACTTTTTTTTTTTTTCTTTACACATGGGTTACACTGAGTTGCTTTAAGTTTTACTGGCCTTGGGATTTTGTGTCCCTGTCACAACCTTAGTGATTGGGACATATCAGGTTCATTGAAATCTGTCAGGTTCACTCCTTGTTGCCTCAGATGGTGGCAGGTATTTCTTGTGTTTCTGACATGGATGCAAATGCTGGTCAGCCCTGCAGGACAGGGGAGAACCTTGGAGACAACCCAGTGTGTGATGAGAAGTTACCAGAGCGAAGAAATGGAAAAAACGCCACTGTTTTGCAGTAGCTGAAGCTGTATGGGGAGCTGTGACCCTTGGCTTGTGCTTGCTAGACAAAATCTGTAGCTTTTGACAAGGTGGGGAAAAATGTAGTGGACAAGGAACTGAGCAGTGGGATGAAGGTGGACAGAGTTAAGCCATCTCTGCAGTCCTTAAGACAGATCCAGGCTCCATTGCCTTCAGCAGCACAGTGACTTTGCACCAGGGAGAAATCCGTCCCTTTCAGACCTAGTCTGAAGACAACTCTTCAAGTTTTCTTCCGTGGTGGCAGGAGCACAACTATAAACTTCGTGTTTTATTTTGTTTTAGAAATAATGAGCCAGCTAGATCCCTGATAAAAATCACAGGTCTGATTCACACAGGTTTTGACTGAATCTCAGTGGCACAGAAAGCTGGTGTAAAGCAAGGGTGAATCAGGTCCTTGGCGTGTGTCAAAGTTGTTAGTTCTTTCCTTCCCTCAGAGTCTTACCTGCTGTGATAAGAAATGATGTCATGCTCATTGAGAACATGATTGGAATGACAAAATGCTCAGAGTGCTATATTTATTCATCTGTTCTTGACCAGTCCATCTTATAGTCTCAGGAAATAAACTGAGACACTCAGGGAGGAATAAACACCTGGGCCAAATATCCAGCTGTAGCTCTTGGGTTTGAGTGCCTCCGCTTTTGGGTATCTGTCCGGAGAAGTGTGTTTGTGGCCTGACTCTGAAGAGCTGTGTTTGCAGCTGAAGCTCCTCTTAACTGCGGATGTCTGTTGCTTCTAAAAATGGCTGATATTGACCTAAACTTTTAAATGCCTCCCTCTGCAGCAGCCAAAGAAAACAGCAATAAACCTGTGATTTGCAAACTGAGAGCAGCATGTTGTCACAAGCTGTGCTTTATCACTGGTGCTAGCAGACTACGTAACTCAACATTAAGTTTCCTTATTATCAGATGCTTTGTGGACAGTGAAGCAATCTTCACATGCCCTGTTCATACCACCCCAGTAGTATGCATCTGTGATCTAATGTGCACGAGAGGTAGTACCAAAGAGCAGGAGTCATGTATCTTAGGTGACTGAAATTGCTCAGTCACTTGCTGTCTGCCTAAGGAATGGTATTTAAAGACTAGGGGCTATGGCAAAATGAATTTCATTGATTTTTTTATTTATTTTTTTAATGTACCTTGAATTGCCCCCAGCCCCAGTTAGCTAATTTTGTGCAGAAAAGAGATGTCTGAAACTTTTGAGATGCTGTAGGAATTTTAAATTTGAAAACAAACAAACAAACAAAAAAATCAAAGGGTTTTGCATTAAGAAAGCTCTTGTTAGAAGCAGTGAGGCAGATTGATTCTTTTCTCCTACAGATTTTTCAATGGTGACATTTAAATAGTAGAAAATGTGATTTTTAATGTCTACATCCCCCCTTCTTGCACATATACACTCCTCACAAGCTTTACTGCAAACTTCAGTTTTAATTTGTGTGTCTTTGTGGACAGGAGTGGGGTCATGCTTTTGAAGTATATCCTTCATTATTGCTTTGTGTACTTTCCTATTAACTTCAACACAGTATCCAGCTTATCATTGCTTGATCCTTCATGCATCTCAAATGCAACACTAACTGCTAGGCTGCATGTGTTTCTTGACCTTCTTTTCATTTCTATACAATATCCATATGATCTATCGTAGCTTTGAAAATTCAACTGCAGGGTAGAGATTTCTTTGCCAGAATTGATCCTTCTCTTTTCCTCAGAAACCATCAGATAAAGGAATACTTGTGACAAATAACCATGAGAAAGATCACCACATTAGAAATCTTTTGCTTTGTGCTGTGCTAGCTCTGTGTAATTTGGACGGGTCTTCAGTTACTTGTCTTTCACCTTTGGGGTAATTATTTGCTTGCGAGTGACGAAGATTCTTGATCCCATTTTGACCTGCAGAACTTCTGATAAGGAAAGATTTGCCTTCAGGCTTCAGTCCACAAAAGCCTGATATTCCTTTTTTTCACCGTCATATTACATTAGTTGGAGAAGCTGTACAAGATGAGAAGCTCATTATAGCTTTAGGGTCATCACTGAATGACTTTATCCAATGGCCTTCAAGCACTTCCGCAAGGGCTTTCATATCATCCCTATTATAATACTCTTGTATACATTGTTTTAATTTCTGTATCCTTTTCATCTAGCTACTGAGGGAAGTGTGTTTTACAATTATTAATGTATTTAGCCTCAAAGCTTGTGAGTTAGAGAAAACTTCATTATGCCCAGGGCAGGGGTGGGCGAATTGAGGAGCAGAGAAAGGAAAGCGTTTGCTAATGGTCCTGGAGCCTAACTCGCGCCTCACTTGCTCCGTGTCTGACTCAGTGATGAATAAAATCAGGGCTAATATGGCTCCAAGCAGTTCTTTCGTATGGTGTTTTGCTGTGTGATGATATCATTACTTTTTCTTTAACTAAGACAGACTTGTTCTGTGCCTCTTGGCTGGAAGAGATTGAGTTTTACTAAACTAGGACAATTTGGAGTTTTCCAATAAAAATGAAAATATCCACAATATATAGGAGGAAAGCCAACATGTTGAGGTACCTAAATGATTAAGGCTGAAATTCAGAAGAGCTATAATTCAGGCACTGTACGCTCCCATTCCCTTCCCTGCAGGGACTTGCTTTCCCATGACACGCTGCAGTGACATGATGGGTAGGTGGCTCTGATGGATCGTGGAAGTTGGATCTGGGATCAGAAAACCTGGCAAGTGGAAAAGGCAGAGAGCACAAGGCCTGCTCATTGCATCCCTGCTGAGGCATCTTCTTTCACAGAAAGCAGGCCCTTACCATGAGAAATATTTTTTCAGTCAGAACTGTGTTTCAGTTGAAACTTTTGACCAGCTCGACACTTGCTTTCTTTTGCAGTTTCTTCTAACGTTTTTCCCACTGGGTGTCTGTGCAATGAAAAATGCCTCCTAATTCAGAGGTGACCATTAAAAACATGTGTTAACCAGGCAGCATCGTTTACAGGCAGTGTCGTAGCATCCAAACAAAACTGCCTTAACTGTAACCATTAATGGTTTGCAACAGCACTGACTATGTCAGGATAGGACATTTAAAATTCAACCCATGCGCTTTCCATTCCAGAGAGTTTTGTGGTTTGCACAAGAAGGGTTATTGACAGTTTATCCAAATGTTTTTTGACAGACCCTTTCACACGTTCCTCCTAGGTGGTACAGCACACAGGGCTGCTTTTTATCACTGTTGGTTGGATGTTACCCAAGGCGGCTGTTCTGCCCTTGTTCATCACAAAATGATCCATAAAGCAAATTGGGATATCTACATGCACCAGGCTGTTCACAGATCCCACAGCAATTATTTCAGAGTGTTAGATGTAAAAATGTTTGCCAGAGGTGGAAAGCAAGTTGAAAATTGTATGAAATCCGCTCTTTGCAAGTAGTGGCTGGTCTCAGTCCACTCTCTCTTGCTCAAGGAGAAGGATGGTCTTGGCAAACCATCCCAGCACTAAGTAGAAGCCATATTTGGAGCTGAAATATTAAGTGCAGCCCATCATGGATGGTCCAGGTTGGAAGTTGGACCAAAGGACAAAACTAATCTCAGCCTCACGGTTCACACATTCTTCAGCCCTTGTCACCCAACACAAGGGCTGCTGGGCTGAACCCGCTTTGGCTGCTGGTTATCATCTGGTGGTTGAACCCAGTGTCACTGACGGATGACTCATGACTTGGATATTGAGCTGACATCTTTTTTTCTTCTTACATAGAAGAATTACCCAAATGCCCAGCCAGCTCTCTGCAGACCACAGCCAAGAAATACTTGTACCCCATGGGATCAATGGATTGCAGTCTGGGAACAGGGGATTAGGGCTCTGAATGCCAAAGCGGATGGATATATGTGTCTCCAACATGTGATCAGACGTGTATTTATAGGATGTGTTTCTGTGTGGATGTACGTTTTATGTGCATGTGTTCCATGTAGAGCTGGTTATTTGATAACTGGCACGCATGAGCAATATGGGTGACGTGTCTTCTCTGATTCTGTGCCTGACGCACACGTACACGTGTGTACAGTGAATGCTCTCTCTTTCTGTCTGTATATAAAGGCTGGGAGAGTTGCGTGAAATTTGGAACTTTGCTTTCATGTGAAACATTATCAGATCATTCCTTTGCTGAACTGGTTGATCTGATTAGAGGTGGCTTAAAAAAAATAAAAAATGAAGTGAACAGGTGGCAGACATAAATACACAGCTGTGCATTATTGCTGATTTTATTGCTATTTTATAATGTTGTCCGCGGTTATTTTACAACAATTTTCTCAATTCGTGACATTGCTGTAAATCTCATTGTTAAATGGCCCTAATGTGCAATGAATACCATTAAGCAAAATGGAGAAACTTAGAGAATCACTCTTTTGTTATGAAAAGAGGGACAGGGAGCGAGACGCAGCTAGGGGAACAGCAGAAAGCCATGGGGAAAGAATTGGGGGCTCGAAAGGCTTGTTACATAATGAGGGTAAATCTCCACATGCGATGCCATAAAAGCATCACGGGATAAAGCAATAGCTCGTTTGACCCACTAGATGGAGATGGAAAGAAGCATTTTCTGCATTATGATATTCCTGGTAGCTGCCTGCTATGTACTCTGCTTTTGTATTGAATGGCTTTTACTTACAGTATCTTAAGCCTATCCTTAAAGCAATTACAAGATTTCTCCAGAGTAACATTTGGCATGTGTGGGCTATATCTAGGCTTTTAGCACTGGCTAATTTGCTTGGCGTAATTTTGTATATGTTCCCATTTATATTCATGGTCAGTATCTATTGTAGTTACAGGCTTTTTCATATAAAAGGCACCTCATTCTTTTCTTAATTTTATTGAGAATTAATACAGCTTCTTGTATGTCAGCAGGATGAGGCCAGAGAATTAGAAATATTTTTCCCTCTGAAAATCGATATCTCAGTGGCTCTATCCATCATTAACTTTGCTTGCTTCTTTAGTCTTTTGGGGTCAAGTCTTCTGACTACAGAGGACTGAAATACAGAATTCCCTCTCCTTTGAGAAGTCCAGCACCAGTGCTCGCTCCAAAGTCCAAAGCAAATCTTGGCAATGTCCTGTCGTGAAAAAATGTTAAACTCTCGGAAATGTTTTTGTTGGTAATACATTCACCCCCTTTTTCTGAAAGTTGATTTTGTCACAAAATGCAGCCAAATTTTACAAATGCCTCAAACCCAGAAATTTTGGGTTTGAGGAAGAAAAAACCCCATAACTCCTGGCACATATTTCTAAGAGAAAAGGTGGCGGGGATGTTCTGCAGTGGGGAGTGTGGGGATGCCCAGCCTGTGTGCTGCACAGCTCCACAGCTGTTCTCCCTCACTACAGTCACATCTGGACCGCTCCCAGCTCCTGCGTGCTGCTGTGGCACCAGCACTGCCTGCTTTCCCAGGCGCTCCGCTTCCTGATGTGGAGCCTGGAAGCCCAGCTTTGCTAGTAAAGCCTGAAGAAAACAGGATTCCCATCCAGTAGCCCTCTTGGAATCCATGCCATGGACCCACTGTGATATGTTGGAAGTTAACAGGGTATTTCTAAAAAACTATTGTGAATTCGCCAAAAGAGCATCTTCCACTGAAACGGAAGTTGCCTGAAATTTGTGACTAGTGCACTGATTGCTTTGGGATGTGGGGAACCATGCAATGAAAGTTCAATGACCAGAAAGTCATGGAGCATCTTCTGTGTTGGGAGCTGACTGTCCTTATAGTGTTCAGGAACTAAAACAGTGTTTGCTGTATTTTCTGAGAATCTCTTTTATTGAGGTTTAGCTAACAGAGTTCACTGTGCGACCGGGGCAGGCTAAGAGCCTGCGGCTGAGTACTTGTGGCAGCTTTACTGATGGATGGTGAAGCACAGAGCTGCTGCGATTCATTTGCCCTTGACTGCGTGAGCATCTCGAGTGCTAGGCTGGCTTACAGCCCCCTTCCACTGTGCAATAAGCTTTATCCTTGCAGCATACCTGCTCTATTGCTTGTAAAGATGGATGGTTGAGTAGAGAAAGCATGTCTGAACATGACCATGAGTATTGTGTAGATCATGTAATACCACCTCACAGGGCTGTGCTCCAGCCTTTAAGGTTGTGTATCTCCATGCACTGTTTGCACCTGAAATGCTTGCTCCAGTCTCTTCCCAAAGGACTGGCAGCTCCAGAGCAGCACTTATTCTTTCATTCTTTATTTTTCTGTCCTCTCTTGATTGTCACTCACTGCATGGGGCAGAGATATGTGTACAGATTTCTGCATCCCTCAGACAGCAGCCATCCATTTGGAAATATGGGTCCCAGGGCTCCACGTGCTCCACACCTGCAGGTCTCAGGCTTTGCAGGGCAAAACCTAAGACACTTGTTAAGCTCTTTATTCAGTGTTAGTGTCACTTTTCATTCTTCAAAGGAGTGAGATCAGAAACCACTTCAGCAGACCCTTCTCTCTCAACAACCAACGTCATGAATCACTTTTGAGCCTGCCAAACATCAGCAATGTGAACTGGAGTTAGAACGCTTGGGGCTGGTCTTGCAGAGGAGCTTTCCCCCACACAAGCTTTGGCCTCCATACAAGACTAGGTGATTTTTGGGAGGTGGTGATATACAGGATGTCAGAGTAAGTGCTGTAATAATCTGCTGTGGGCACAAACTGCATAAACTCCACAAAGCAGAGAAGTAGTACAAGTGTCATTCCTTTAGCAGGAGCTAAAGGGTGGGGGGATTTGTCCTGCTCATGATCAGGAAACCTCCATTAGAAGAAAACAAGGAATGGGTCTTGATTAGGTGGACTTGCCTGTAGGCTTGAAATGATGTTGAGCTGCGGTTAAAGGCAGGTACCACTCCTGAGTGACTAGCACTTAATGTGGCTTAGCCGTGCTGTCTCATAGACCACAGCTCTGGGCAATTGCCCTGGTTGCTTGTCCCTAAAAGTGCCTTGGGAGGCTTCCTGCAGTTAGCAATCTGTTTTAATCCCTAGAGAGATTATTTACTCTCATACTTCTGCTCTTACAGCTGAGCCTGTGCCTGGCCTTCATTTCAGAGCTGCCCAAGTGCTGCTCTAACAGCTGCCTTGTTGGAGGTGAATTTTCAGCTGTGCCAGAAGAGGTTTGCAAGGAAGTTTGTGTTATACTTAGTCATGCTGCTTGGTTCCAGCAATGTTATTTGTCCCACAAGACCACAAATGCAAAAATCACTTACAAATGTATAAAAGCCCCCAAACCACTGAGCACCAGGCAGAAACATGCTTTTACAAGCCACTGATTGCTCCAAGGGTCTCTCTGGCATTGAAAGCCCGCCATTTGTTGGCCTTTTGTAACCAAATACACAAACTATATCTCTCAGGTGGCAAGGGGAGTTTGTTTCCAAATCTAAGTGCTGTCGCCAAGAGTGTGTTAGAGTAGTAGAAAATAAGTATTTGTTTAAAGAGGGATTACACTTTCCAGCTCAGAAATGCGTAAGGTTTTTCAAACTGATTGCAACTCTCTTTCTCTGGAGAGGACAAGTGTGTTGTCTGGCTGTAAACTGAAGTGGAAGGAAATTGGAGTAAGGGTTTTTTGATGATATTGTACAATGTCTTTAGAAAGCCCTCAGACAGGCAGCAAATATGTCACTGCAAGGGATGGTCAGGGCTCACTGCCTCTGCAAAGTCCCACTTCCCTGCTGGGAACCCCGACTTGCGACGCCAGGGGCTTCACCCACCAGCTGATTTTTCTGTGGTAGGTGGGTGCTTATAACACCAGAAATAAAGTTAGTATAACAGGTGCAGGGTTGCAAAAGGCAGATTGCTCAGCTCACTTTAAGTATGTGAAGGGCCGTATACTAAGTATGAACCTAATCTTTCTACACTCAAAATTCCTGTTAACTAATATTTTATGCCTTCTATTTATGTAGTGCCAATGACTGGGCACTGTGAGTGCCCCCACGGTGAAGCTGTGCTCCCAGTTCCCAGCACAGCAAAGCAGTGAGGGGGGAGTGGGAAATGTATGATCATACGGGACTAGGATGAGGAGTTGCTGTGTGATGAGAGCAGACCAGAAAATTTCTCCTGAGTTTAAATGAGTGGAAGTACTGTAATGGGAAGAGTTTAGGATGGCTGGTGTCATGTGCAGGAAGAAGTGTGAGGGTGGAAAATGTCTTATGTGACAGCACGCAGGGAAGGGGAATAATCTCTCCTGTGTGATGAGGTCAGATGGGAGTTGTGTTCGGTGGCGCGGGCACCCCTGCGTGTGAGGGAGGTCTCACGCAGTGAAGCTGCCCAGCTGCTAAAGTAAAAGCATTGGAAAGGGAAACCTGTGGGTCAGTCTGTTTGACCTCCAGAAGTGACACAAAGAAATGGTAGTTTGGTCCCCTTTGTATGTGGTGACAGCTTTCTGTGCTGGGGGGTACACAGCCCTGGACGTCTTTAACGTCCCCGGGTGTGATAGAGACATGGGTAACATGTTTATTGAAGGATCTGTCTTTTGCATGTTGTACACCCTTGTATCTATTTCAGGGTAGAGCAGCTTCATTTAAACTGCCTGGAAAGATTAAATTATATTATTCTGTTAAAATGACAAGAGGGTGACAGACTCCGGTTTCACCACACAATGGTACACAGTGAAGCGGAACTTTGAACATGTACCTGCTCCCTCCCAGGGAGGAGCGTATCGATTGAAGAGCCGTGTAGTGCATTAGAAGGATGAGAAAGCGTGGATTAATTTCGACAATCTGATGTAAAACACGAACATCACCTTCTTGAGCTAAATCACAAAGGGGGGTTCTGGGCCTGTCAGGTGTCACAGCACAGGCAGAGAGCAGGGGACTCCACGGTGCCGAGGGGGATGAAGACCAGCAGAGGAACAGCTTTAGGTTTTTTTCATCTTTGTTTTGTTGTCAGCTTCTGACCTCGCAACAAATAAATGCAACTTTGCATAGACAGAACAAAATAATCCGTCTTATTTTTAAGATGGGAGAAAGAACAGTCCCTTGTTTGGTTACTAGCTGAGGGAATTAACAGAATTTCACTTCCCAGATCAGCCCTGCCCTTTGGCAGATCTGCATAGGTACACTTTGATTTTGATAGAAGCCTGGCAGAGATCATCTCTGGACCTCCTATTCTTGTTTGCAAAACATCATTTCCTTGCCTTACAAGAGTGCTGTGACAATTCACACATTAAAGATTGTGAGATGCTCAGATTTGGGGGTAATTCATACCGGTAACTCAGACAACGATAGATTGCTTTGCAGGGCATTAGACAAGATAACCCAGGCATGTTTGATTAGGAGACAATTAGATGGACATTCAGTGGTTAGTAACATAAATATCAAAGCTCTGGTAGAAATACATATTTGGCTTGCAAATCTGTCTGTTCTCAGTTTTGGCAGGACCTTTCTCATGGTTTTCAGCTGGGATAGAGTTAATTTTCACAAGAAGCTGGGAGGGGACACAACCAGGCTAGCTGACCCAAAATAGCCAAAGGGATATTCCATACCATGATGTCATTCTCAGTATATAAGGGTTGAGCTGGCTGGGGAAGAGGAGTCACTGCTTGGGGACAGGCTGGGCATTGTTCTTGGGCAGTGAGCAAATTGCATTGTGTATCACCCGCTTTGTATGTTCTTTTATAAGTATTCTTGTTGTTATTTTCCTCTCCCTTTGCTGTCCTAATAAACTGTCCTTAACCGCTGAGTTATATGTTTTTCTTCTGATTCTCCTCCCCATCCCACCAAGGTGGGGGGAAGAGTGAGCGAGCAGCCGCGTGGTGCTCAGCTGCCAGCTGGTGCTAAACCATGACAGTCCTTTTTGGTGCCCATCATGTGGCCCAAAAGGTTGAGATAACAGATCTGACCAGAGCGTTTCAAAACAAAGTTGTTATATGCATTTATTTTATTAGTTAAATAGTTGCTGGTCACAATGGTGTTTTGCTTGTTCACATGGTTGTTTACGTAAATCCCTACTTGCTGTATGTANTGGGGGGAAGAGTGAGCGAGCAGCCGCGTGGTGCTCAGCTGCCAGCTAGTGCTAAACCATGACAGTCCTTTTTGGTGCCCATCATGTGGCCCAAAAGGTTGAGATAACAGATCTGACCAGAGCGTTTCAAAACAAAGTTGTTATATGCATTTATTTTATTAGTTAAATAGTTGCTGGTCACAATGGTGTTTTGCTTGTTCACATGGTTGTTTACGTAAATCCCTACTTGCTGTATGTATTCCTTGTGGCGCTGTTTATCACCTCTGGGAGAGGGATCAGGATTCTCATTTTGCTGTACTGGGTAATATCGACTTATGATATGGTAACATCATTGGTCATGAGGTTAAGCTGGTATTTGTATGTGGCATTGCTGTTATGCCCATACCTTGGACGGCATCTCTTGGAATTTATTAGTAATCACCCCCAATATATGGGGAAGATGGGGGGAATACTTTCTCCTGCTCTTTCATGTCCCTTTTTTCCTTCGGGCTAGTTACAATAGCTCTTAAGAATTCTGAATATCCTTGGGATGTTCAAGCCAGCATGTTCCTATTGCTATGTCTCCTGAATGTGTTTCAGGTCTTGTTTAGGGTTACAAAAAGTTGTTTTAAGAATACCACTCAGAGATCTGCCCTGAGGCTGGATAGTCATGGATGGCATGGCAAGATGGGCATGGTCAGATCGCAGTGGATGTGATTAACAAAAAAGCAGCCATGTCTCCACCAACTAGCAAAAAGGAAACACAAGCTTTCTTAGCTGTTGTGGGTGTTTGGAGGATGCATATTCCAAATTACAGTCTGATTGTAAGCCCCCTCTATCAAGTGACCCAGAAGAAGAACGATTTTAAATGGGGCCCTGAGCAACAACAAGCTTTTGAACAAATTAAACAGGAAATAGTTCACGTGGTAGCCCTTGGGCCAGTCTGGGCAGACAAGATGTTACAAATGTGCTTTACACCACAGCCGGGGAGAATGGCCCTACCTGGAGTCTCTAACAGAAAGCATCAGGGGACACTCGAGGTTGACCCCGTGGGTTTGGGAGTTGGGGCGCAGAGGATCTGAGGCCCATTATAATCCAACTGAAAAAGAGATATTGGCAGCATATGAAGGGGTTCGAGCTGCTTCAGAAGTGATTGGTACTGAAGCACAGCTCCTCATGGCGCCCCAACTGCCAGTGCTGGGCTGGATGTTCAAGGGGAGAGTCCTCTCTACGCACCATGCAACTGATACTACATGGAGTAAGTGGGCCACACTGATCACACAGCGGACTCGAATAGGAAACCCCAATCACATAGGAATTCTGGAAGTGATCATGGACTGGCCAGAAGGCAAAGATTTCGGAATGTCACCAGAGGAGGAGGTGACGCATGCTGAGGAGGCCTCACTGTATAACAAACTGCCAGAAAAAGAGATGCAATATGCTTCACTGGATGGGTCCTGTCGCATCGTGGGGAAACAATAGAGGTGGAAGGCTGCTGTATGGAGTCCTACATGACGAGCTGCAGAAGCTGCTGAAGGAGAAAGTGAATTGAGCCAATCTGTAGAAGTGAAAGCCATCCAGCTGGCTTTAGACATTGCTAAGCAAGAAAAGTGGCTGATGCTCTACCTCTGTACTGACTCGTGGATGGTGACAAATGCCCTGTGGGGGTGGTTGCAGCAGTGGAAGCAGAGCAACTGGCAGCGCAGAGGCAAACCCATCTGGGCTGCCCCACTGTGGTGAGATATTGCTGTCTGTGTAGAGAACCTGGTTGTAAAAGTACATCACATAGATGCTCGCATACCCAAGAGCTGGGCCACTGAGGAACATCAAAACAACCAGCAGTGGATCAGGCTGCTAAGACTGAAGTGACTCAGGTGGATCTGGACTGGCAACAGTCATATATAGATGGGCTTGTGATGAGGGGTGGACTTGGTCATGGACACTATTGCACTATGAATGTGAAACATGCACTGCAATCAAACAAGCCAAGTGGTTAAAACCTCTGTGGTATGGATTATGATGGCTGAAATATAAATATGGGGAGGCCTGGCAGATTGATTACATCACACTCCTACAAACCTGCCAAGGCAAGCGCCGTGTACTTACAATGGTGGAAGCAACCCCTGGATGGCTGGAAACATATCCAGTGCCCCATGCCACCACCTGGAACACTATCCTGGGCCTTGAAAAGCAAGTCTTGTGGTGACATGGCACCCCAGAAGGAATTGAGTCAGACAGCAGGACTCATTTCTGGAACAACCTGATAGACACCTGGGGCAAAGTGCCTGGCATTGAGTGGGTGTATCACACCCCCTACCGTGTACCAGCCTCTGGGAAAATCAAACAATACATTGGACTGCTAAAGACTATTTATTGTACTAGGAAGAAACCGTGGAGGAGTACTGATGGCTTAAGCTCCTGAAGGCATCCATGCAGTGGGAAAATCAGGCACTAAGTTAGCTCTCACAGTAAATCCTGCAGATTGTCATGACTAGTATCAGAGGTCTCGTAGACCTTCTTATATCCCCTGTTGCTTACTGCTTAGTTTCTTATGGTACAGGAATGCCAATGGCTGGCTCATACACAGTGACTTTGATGCTAGAATAGGCTCTTGCTCAGCACTGAAGGGAGTAAGTTGCTCTGGATGCTCTCTCGATTAGATGTTTGATTTGCTTTCAGGAGGAGGGGGGATTTGTCAGAAGGGAAGATGGCATTGCTTCTTCTTTCACACCCAGCTTTAAATAGCTTCGTGGGAACACTGGACCTCTGTATGCTTTCTCCCAGGTGAACACATCAGGGTCTAACTGTTCTGCACAATAATTGTAAACCTCCAGAGCTCAGAGCATGAAGCATTTAGGAATAATGAGACCTCTTTTTATATTTCCTTACATGGGGTCACATCATGACATCAGGGGAATTTTGCTTAGAAACTGACATCACAAGACTACTTAGTGACTACTGGCTTGACTAAGTAGCTACCATGGGTACATGTGAAAGCCAGTTTGTTTCGGAAGGTTGAATTCCTAAATACTCAAATCATACACACAACTGCTTACACAAAGCATTAGTTATGCTTAGTTCACTAACAAGATTTATGCACGTGCTGTGCTAGAGGCAGCGAGACCATACTGTGCAACAAATGCTGCTCTCCTACAATGGCGACTGGCGCTCTAGGTTAGATACTGGTAATTTATCACAAAGGCTTGACAAGTTTAACAATACATCAGGTAGATTTACTCTCACTTTGAGCTTAATGTTCCTCATTCTCTAATGTTCTAGAAATGATCCTTCGTTGAGGTCCAGAGGCTGGGAAGCTGGCTTAGAGGTGTAATGGGACTCACTCGTGGCTATCGTCAAATCTAAAATTGTTCCTTTGAATACTGTCTGCAGCCTTTAAGATGCAGACTGCAAGACTTTAATGCCACCAAAGGGTTTTTCTTGGTAGAGAAAAATCTTCCTCTTGATATTCAGCAGTTTCTTTATGGGTTTGTTTGGTCTCTAGACACGAGAAAATCCTGGCAATTTTGATCATTTGAAGAGAATGAGTAATGCGTAGTGCTTAGTACAGTGTGTCGCTCTTCAAATCACTGATTATGCTTTATTTTCTATTATGTTGAATGGAGTGATTCTATTATGGACTATCATTTTCTCTTTTTACTGCAGTTTATTTCAAGGATTCCTGCTGGAGCCCTATCTACAGAACATTTCTAGATTACAATTGACTATCTAAGACTGTTTCAGGAATACTTAATGGGCCAACTCAAATTAGCCAATCTGAAGAAGTGAATTTTGGCCTTGAGAGCTCTCTGAACACATGCTATTCTGCAAGCAAAGGGAAAAGGCTGTCTGCTGTCAGAATTTCAGTAGGTGTCAGTGTGGATTTTAAGCTGGATGCTCAGGCTGAGTATTTAGGTTCTTTTCTTTGTGAATTTATCACAGTCCTGTTCTCAGTTATCAGCCCTTGGTTCAATTTAACCTCGTCTTTCCACATTTTGATCAAAGATTGCTGGTGATAGATGGTCACTAACTTAGATAACAGAGCGAGGACTAAGAGGGATCTTTTGTTCCTGTGGTCCTAAGTCTCTACAAAACCATGACCTGACTATCCTGCCTGTGTATCTGAGGACTGTAACAGAGCCACGCATCTGGCTGAGGCACTGAGATACTTAACATCTGTCCTTGTGCAACCTTCAACTTCCTTATCTGGCAGGACGTGACAAGCCTGCACGGGACGATCAAAAGAGCTCATCTCATTCAGCCCATCAACATTTGGGCCAAACTCCAATTGCTGTCAAGAGTACATCAAAGGTAAACACAAGAACAAATAGGCAAATAATGGCCAAGAAGAAAGGTGGGCTGCCTGCAAGAGGCTGCCTAATCTTCAGGGAATGCTACTCAGTAACAGCCTTCAGAGGGGACATTGTGATGGTGAGAGCAAACACCGAGCAAGGTAGAAGGCAGCAAGCAGCCAGTTTATGGCAGTTTATTCCAGACTTTGGGTAGTGTTTCTGTACGTTTCTCATTTGATTGGCTTATCTGACTCTAATTACTACATTTTCAAAACTTAGGTGATATATACTGTCAGGAAATACACTGCTTATTGATGGGGCTGAATTCCCAAGCATACTCTTCAAGCTACAGAATTATCTACTTTATTATATCCTTCCTCTTTAGCTTGAGGAAATTATAAAAAGGAAAAGAGCAAAATTATAGGCTGGAGGCATATCTTTTCCCCAAAAAGTCTGCTTGCACTAGTTATTAAATCTTCCAAAGGTTTTAATTTCATAAACTGAGACGGATACAGAGGCACTGATCCAATAAGTTGTCTTTCAGGGATCATTATTAAAATATCAAAGAATAATTGAATTTTCCCTCCGCATGGTTTTATTTTTTCTTCTGACTGTCTGAAACAATTGTTTGTGTGTATGTAAGGTGCAGCTGAAGGGTGCACTGAGTATTCAGGGACTGGGGGAGAAAAATGTCACCGTGGACATAAGTCTTTCTCACCTATTTTCTAGGTGGTCTTCATTTGAGTGGCATTTATCAAATACAGAGAGCACCAGTATCCATTACAGAGCAATGCAGAAGCCCTCAGGAAATTAGGACAGTGACTACAGAAAGCAGGCACATCCTGACCAGGGCTCTTTATAAGGATTAAGTTTCTTACCCATGCAGAAGAGTGTGGGTTAGGCTGGGAGACCAACGAGGTCTGTGTAAACCTCTGAAGCTCCACCTTACAGCTGCCTGCCGTGGGAAGGTGCCAAGCCAGCAGCCTTGGGATGTGCTTCCCTCTCCTTACTGCTGGCCAGAGCTTTTGCGTGTTTGTTAACTGATGCCTTTTGCTCCAGGGATGGTGGAGTTCAGGATTGGGTTTTGTCGCTGCATTCCTTTTTTTGGGGGAAGTGCATAACTAGCTATTTCAGTATGAGTTATGCTTACAGTATGGGAAGCACAAGCTTTTTGTTTGCTTTCTTGCTTGTTTAAATGATGACGGAGTTAAGTGCATGCTTAAGTGATTTCCTGGTGGAGGATCCAAGTTAGAACTTTGTGAGGATTATTAAGGGACCATTAGAAAGAAAGCAAAAAAAATCAAAACAAAAGGTGAGCCCATGTTTGATAGCAGCCCAGAGAAGAATGTGAGCACCCCTCTTCTTTTTAAAATATTCCAGTGCATTCTCCTGGTCGTGCTTTCATTGGGAAATAGCACTTCACAGAGAGGCCTCAATACGTGTACCTGTAAAATCTCTTGTGTGTTTGATGTTGGCACTTCTCTGAAGATGTATTTTTCCAACACAAGCCTGAGTCAGTAACAGACAGCTCAGAGGAAAGGCTGGGCTCCAGGAACAAATACAGCTTTCGTCTCCTGTCTTTGAGGGCTTTGGATTGCAAAAAGAAATGTAACCTGGCTGTTCAGTGTGTTTCTGTTCTGTGTTCAAAAGTCTGATGTGGAGAAGACCAAGAGCTGGTAATCGGTATTGAGTTAATTCCTGCCTTCATTGTTGCTGCCTTGCAAACTTCAAAGCAGAAAAGCTACTCTCTTTACACCTACAAGCATAATTTCCAGAGCTGAAGAAGCGTAATTTTCACATGCAAATTCAAGAGGCGAGCCTGCCTTATCTGAGTGGGTGGACATGCTGTTTAATGGGACAATGGCACCTCTCCTTTACTTCCCAGAAAGGGAGCAAGGCAGCAGAAATAAAAAGGGGGTTTTTTGCTGTTGTAGAGGAAAAGATGTGTACCTTTACAAAAGGGGAAAATGCCACCTTGTGCTTTGTTTTTATGCGTTGAATTGTATTGGATGCTGGAAAAAATAGAATTCAGTTTACCATCTAGAGCTTTCTATTACATTTTTCATAAGCTGTTGGAAGCATAATGCAGAAATCAAAGACTTGGCAAAGGAACAGGTCAGGTTTACAATCCCTCTTGTTCTCAGGCATTTGAAATACACAGATTTGTGGACATTAATGCTAACATTATTAATGTAGTGGGAAAACAGGGAGCAAATTTATAGTATTTACAGTTCTCACTGTTGCTTTTTTTTTTTCCCATATTCTCTTTGGGACAGTAATTTCTCTCATTTGTTATTTCAGAAGCCTTCTTCTTGGTCTTGAATATTGGTGGGTTTTTTTTCATTGACTTTAACAGCAGAATCATTGGGAAGGAAAGTTATTCAAAGCAGAGAAGAGTGAGTGCCAAGGGACCAGGCAGGATAATAAATGCCGGTATGATTTAGGCAGGTCACTTTGCAAGCTTAGGTACTCCTCTCCAAAATGACCTGAGGATGTGAGATGCTCAGTTTCTGAAAACAGCTGGAGCTTCGTTTTTTTTTCAGCAGTTCCACAAAGCAGGCTGTGGTTTTCTGGTGCAGAAATGTGGCTTATGCTTCCTTTGCTTGATGACTGTATGTGATTCTGCCTTTAGCTGGGCTGTCTGTCAGTGACACATTGGTGAAGCGGGCACATCGAGCAGGTTTGCAAGCTAGGCCTCAGGCATTTGTTGGCCCTTACGCATGAGCCTGTGTGCAGGATCCTATGTATAAACATATAAATAGCTAAAGCTCATAAATGCTCAGAAAGTTGGATTTTTCACATGTGTTAGTTTCCTGTGTGGGTTGTCAGGTGTGTGCGCAGCTTTTTTTAACATGCTCAGGAAAAAGCCTCATCCCAATGCAGAGTAGTTTTGGGTGAAAGCAGTACTTTTCTCTGGAGAGATTATTACTGAGGCTTGCTCTCCTTGAACAGCAAGCATGGAGCATGTTGCTGTTCCCTGATCCAGGCACACAGGCCAGCGTGGGTTGGCTGTCACCTCCCTGCACCCCACAACGTCTCTCCCAGCTGTCTGGGAGAGAAACGACTGATGACCTCTGCAGAAACTGAGGACTTCATTGTTAATCGCTATGGACTCTAAGTCTGATTAAAATCAGCCTTTATTAAATTAAATAAGCTCCATCTGTTAATAGTGTGTGTGCCCTTCCATTGAAGACAGAGAAAGCAAGTCAAAGGGAGCATCTTTCAGATGATATAGTTGTTTCAGTTAAGGTGCAGAATACAGAAGTGGCTCAGTCCTTGCAGTCTAGGCCAGATCACCCCAAGTCTTCTGTCTTTAATGAATCAAACCAAACCCCAGCTCCAGCAGGAATAAAAATCCAGATTCAATGGAATGAATCTCAATGGTTTGGGCCCCACTCTTCAGTGTTGATGATAACTGTGAGCCAGGAACTGGCCAGAAATCATACTATGGGTGAAATAAACTTGTGGCTCTGTTCTCATTCTTTTTTAAAAGGATTAAATGTGTTGAGATCACATTTCTCTTGGGGTTTTCAGGTACCTCTGTGGGAATCTTAGTGTGAAGATAGATGTAATCTGGCTGGATGCTTTACTCCCCTGATTTTGTTCTGCATTTTCATGCCCCTCAGATCCCAGAGTCAATGAAGCACAGAAAATTTGCCATTTGTGTTTGCATGTATGCATCTGCCTTCCCACTTGATGAAGCTTTTAACTCACCCTTTGATATGCAAGCAAAATGATGCAGAACTGAGGCCTAAGTATGGAGGAACTGTTAGTAAAAGAAACCCTAAGGAGGGAGCTTGGCAGAATTACAAGACAGCTGATAAGATAATGATGCCTGTGCTCCAAATCTCCCTTCCCTTCCTGAAACAGCCTCTTGGTGTATTTGGAATCTGGGTCTGAAAGGGTTGCTTGACACCATTTACAAATCAGCCCAGATGACTTGCTGCTATGAATGACCCCTGGGCAGCTTTCAGATAGACCTGATATGCCAAACAACCTTTAGATGGATAGAGAGCTCTGGAGAGGAAGAGGCATGTCTGGGTCAGTGATGCTGTCACATACGTTCTGTCACCTTGCTTTTTGTGACAGTGGGCAAGCAACATGGAAATTGTGTAATGCCTGGATGGGGAAGGTGACGCAATATCCATAAAAGCACCGTATGGTACCTGGGGCAGTCCATGGTCATGAGGGATGCTGTGGGCTTTAGTTGACTTGTGTGGAGGAAGAGGCCCAAGGAACCAGAAGGCATCTGACTCCCACATGAGAAACTGTGAGCAGACGCCATGTGCGTAGGTACAAAGTGAGGATGTGCATCTCACCTGACATCAGAACAGGATATTCCTTGCAATCATGTACCAGCCTTTCTACCACAGTTTTCAGGGAGCTCTTTTTGCTCTTTAAATTGAAGATTGTGTTCATGCTTTTTTTTTCATAGGGATCAACTCTGTCCATGTGCTCTAAGTCCAGCTCACCTCTAGAGATTGGAGAATCGCTGAAAGTCCATTTAATGAAATGCCCATTTGAAAAAATCCTGCTTCCATTGAAATCAGTGACAAAATCCCACTGATTTCATGTAGGCTGAGTTATTTTCCAAAGTCACCAGACAATGTGGTTGAGTCTCTTTGATTTGTTGAATGAAAGTTGAGGCTCCATAGAGGCAGTGGTCCTTCCCATACTTCGCTATGTTGAAAAGATCAGAAGGACACCCTTTTGTGAAGTACGTTATATTGTGTTCCTTGACCTTGGTCATGTGAGCAAAAATGAATTTTTATGGGTAAGCTGCATAGGTAAACATTAAATAATATTTTGGGGAGATTTATTTTAGGATTGAGAAGAAAATGCAAAAGGTTTACTATGTATTTTGCCTCAGCAAGAAGAGAGCATATTTTCTTATGGTGCCCTAAAGAGCATATAGCAAAGATAAAAGGGTGTAATTAAGAGAAAGTTGAACTTAGGCTGAACTTTTCACCAGTAACTGGAATATTGTCCCAAAGGATGTGGTGGATGCCTCACTGTCTGAGTCACTTATAATAATGCTAGAGTGAACTTCTGTTCACTAAAAAAAGGTGCAGCAGTGAATAGGAATATTACCCTTCCTCCAACCTCATTAGTCTTTTTTGTGCTCATTTCTGTGATAGCATCTGGCCTCTTTTGACAATTCCCTTATCCGAGAACAGCCCTGTCCTGCCTGTCAGATCTTCCAAATCAGTAAGACTTGGAGAGATATGACTGTTCTATCAACTTGTGCCTGGTTTTATATCAAACCTTTCTACCATCTACATAGAAAAACTTCTCTGGCTGAAGTCAGGTTTCTATAGCCAGGAAAACTTCTTTGCCAGTGAATTTAGGATGAAAACTCAGTGCTTTTAACAGAGATCAACAATGCTGAAGACGACCTGTGGTCTTAGAGGATGCGCACCTCATAAATCAAGTCTAATAGTAATGTTTAAAAGCTTGGACAGGGTGCTCACTGGCTGGTCAGAGAAGAAACCCCAAGTGTAGTAAGCAGTAACCAAAGAAGCTGAGTGTCAGAAGTAAGCAATACATACAGTACAGAAACTGCAAACGCTCAGAAAACAAGACAGGAATATTTTCCCATCACAATTTAGAAACAGCCAAAATATGGGCTCATTCTTGTACTAGATAACTAGTGCTGTGTGCCCACAGGGTAAAGAGGACCTTCGTCAGCTAAATGGGCCATGGGCTTGAGCAGGTTTAACATAGGAAATCTGTGAAAAAATTAGGCAAGAAAGGAAATCCCCTCAAACTGAAAGGAGAGGACTGTGGGATGTTCATTGTCAGGTCAAGTCAACCTAAAATCTGTCTGACTGGCAGCAGAAATCATGTCAAGTTATTTTGAAAGTACTTGAGCTCAACCCACCATTATCCTGACAAACCTAATCAGTCCTACTGACTCGTGTTATGGTTATTGTGTACCCGCCTTCTAATAATCATCTTTTATACTGGCTAGCAATGTAACTTCATCACTGTCACGGGGCCTTCAAAATTACTTTTTAACCAAGTGATTAGTGAGTATGATCTCATGCCACTGGGTGCTCCAAAAATCCCAACAAATGCATGAATGCTTTTTTTGATTGCTGTCTTTGTTGCCATGCCTAAATTCTAGTTTAGCAGATTCAGAGCTTCAAGCATGTGGGTAAAATGTCATACCTGAGATATCCCCCTCTATTTATTTTTTTTCCTTAACTTCACCAAGGTTTTGTTGAACAGGATAATTCATCAGTTTCCCATGCCTGTGAGGGAAGACTTGGGTGTTAGCAGACCAATGCTAATGAAACAGAATGAAAACAGAAGCACTGAGGTTTGGGGAGAAAAAGGGGAAGCAATCCTAGTTTTCCTTGAGCAAGGAGCCAGACTTGACCAACAGTTGGCATTGGATAGATGGGCAAACTATATTTCTGAGGAGTTTGAGAAAGGTAATTTATCCCAGGGGGGCTTTTGGATATTTGCTTGCAATTACATTTGTTTTAGCAAAGTGAACAGAATTTGCTCTTTGGATTTTAATTTCCATGCCCAGAGTTTAGAGTTGCAGGTACCACCTGTTAACACTATGCAAACAAAATATAATTGACTCCCGCAGGAATCCCTCTGAAAGGCAGCACCTTGGGATTAAAGTTGCAGAGCCATCTATCTAAAATGATGTGGCAGATTTAATTAACGTGTCTAAAAATACACAGGCTGCAATCAAGCCTTTGCTTCTGCCCGTGTCTGTTCCCTGAAGGGGAATGCACATAATTTTCAAAATCTTGGGTTCTGTCAGCCACCTGTGAGTTGAATTTATTGATGCATGAGATTATCATAAAATTAATTTGGACACTGCTGAATTATGAGGTTGAAAACAGGTTGAGAAGTAGTTTCTCACCCAGTTTAAGCAATATGCTGTCAATAATGTTCTTTCTAGCCCATATGTAGAGCATTACTAGACAGCTACAGTTACGAACTGTAAATGCATGGAGATTGGATGCATATAGCCCCTTGTGGCAGAGAAAGATCTCCATAGTGTGGTGCTGGGAATGATTTGGAATGACTTGAATCTGAGCAGCAGATAACTACAGACAGCAAATACATTTCACTACTTGCCACTCAGGAGACAGATCTCTGCTACAGAGTCAGAAAATGGCATAGCACCGAAACAGCCAAGGAGCCTTCAGTCAATATGTCTATCTGTCTATCCATCGCTTGGGGTTTCAGGCCTTATATCCACTTTTTAATTAAAAGAACTTGGTTTTGTTAATGCAGTAGTAGGCAAGTGATGAAATGAGATTTGCTCAGATTGCAGTAAAGATGTTAAGGGAAAAAACAAATAACATTTCTTATAGCACTAACATGGTCCGCACAGAAGTTGCTCCCAGTGAGCCTTCTTGTGCTGGCAGGTTTTGGCATTGCTTTTTGTCAGTTGTTCACAAAGGTCCCTCTAGGCTTCAGGGTCCAATAGAGGGCCTGAAGTTAGATGCCCACGGTCTGGCTGAATGAAGCCATATTAATGGCTTTGCTCACGAGCCCACATGGGAGATTTCAGGTCAGGTTCTTCTCTGGTAGAGCTCCAATGAGTTCAGTGAAACTCTCCCAGAGCACTGACCTAACAAAGCTAACCAGCAGTTAATACTCCTTGGAACTGAAATAATGCTCTTCATCCAGAAATTTCAGACCCTGTAGAAACGGGTGCATGGGAATGGAGTGGGGAAACGGAGTTCACAGAACTCTGGGCACTGACATCTTTGGTCAAACCTGAAAAATGCCCGTCTTGCTGCATGCGCAGTCCTGTGTGACAGGATGCAGCTCTGCTGAGAAGGGGCTTACAGAAATTCCGGGTTTGGAGCTTGGCAGAGCCAAGTTGATATAGCCTATTATGTTTAATTTATGTTCCAAGGTTATCTTACAATCTAGAGATTGATTAAACCACTTTTGAGAAGCTGTAAATTGGGGATCTGCTGGATTCCAGTGCCTGTGACTCTTGGAAGAAGGGCTGTAGTGCATAGACCTTATTTCATCCTGGTTGCGATGGCTGCTACAACTGCCTGCTGATTATCTGCCTTCGTTAGCACAGCAGATGGCTGTAAGTGTCCTGGTAACTCAAGTGGCCTCCCCAGCCATTTTTATAACTACACTTCAGGGAATAGATGTAGGTGCCAAGGTGACTGTTCCAGTTTTAAAGCCCAGTAAGATAAGATGATTGAGAAAGCTTTAAATAAAAGCTAACCTGTGGAAATCCCTTGACAAATCATCCGTTTGTGAACTTTTACTTCCTCTGACATTGCCTTAATCTCCTCGATCAGACAGGCTAAAGAAAGTCCAAGGGTACAGGAGAACTATTTTAATTTAGACCACCACCCTCATCCACATTAACAGCTGAGGCTGTTTCCAAAGGCCTTCTGCATGTGCAGTAACATGTGCCAGAGGGCTAAAAACTGGGGTTCCTTCAAAATGCAGTAAAAATATAAAATAAAAATGAGAAACTGTATAATATTTCCTTCTGATAAATAAAGGGAGGAGCAGAGAAAACTGTTGTGCAATGCAAAATGCAAATTCATGTCTCTACCATTGGATTTCTTTGCCATTAGCAAAGGCCTATGCTAAGCTTTAAGAGTACATTTATGGTTGTACCATTGTCAGGGATTGTTTTTTGTATTTCTGATCGTGGTAGGATTGCAGGGGCATTTTAGCGTGCCTGCAAGCATGTGAACTAATCTAATGAAGTCTGGTGGGCTGCTCACGTGCCCTGTTACCAGATCAGGGCTGTACAGTCGGTGTTGTGAGGCTTAATGACTTTGCACAATGTTAAATTGTGCATCCTCTTGGAGAGAGGGTTCTGGCTCTTTTTCAAGATCTATAAATACTCTGGAAGTCGGCCTGATTCCTTGTTGAGGACTGCGGGCACGGTGCAGGCAGGGTGTGTGTACACGTGTGCTCTGCAGGGAGCTCCTTGCGTGGTACACGGCCTGCAGTCAGCCGGTCTCCTTTTCTAAAGAGGTGGTGGAAAACAACACAGAGAGAAATAGGCCGTTCCCCCATGCATGGTTTTATTTACTTTTGCACCTTTCAAATACCTTACAAAAACATCAGAAGGTCATTAAATAGCTCATCTCTGCCCCCATGGGTGTCCTTGCCTCAGGTGGGGAGGAAAATGTCCAGGCCCGGATCAGGTGTAATCAAGCTGAGTCTTTTGGAGAAGGACTGGGGATTTGAAGATGAGGAAAATATCCAGGATTGTGACTAGCAGTTAGGGAGAGCTGTGAGACCTAACAGTCCTCATGTCACTGAATCTGCCTGGGAGTGCACAGGGAGATGCACGGCTGACTGTGAAGCTCTGCAGAGCGATGTGCTACGACAGAATTAGCCTTTTTTGGGGGGGGATTTACCTGCTGCAGTTGTGAGAGAAAGGAATGATTGCTGCAGCCTCCAGGAAATGCATTTTATTAATTTATGTAACTGCTTTTTTACCCACAAGCAGGGGAGGAAGCGCACAGCCGATGGCTGGTAACCGGCCGGGCAGCCACGCGTGGGCTCCTGCCGCAGCAGCTGGAGGCACTAGGCAGTGCACCAGGGCTACCACCAGCCCCAGTAAATAAGTTCTCGAAGTTGTTTCTATAGCAGACACTTATTAAGTCTTTTGGACTCCAGAGTAAATGCTTCTTCTGGAATTTCTCAGTGGATTTTTATTAGAGCTGTCTGAGACTGGAGGAAACAGCCCCTCTGACGTCAGAGGCTTTATATCGGGCTGTTTCCATTTTTATACTGTGCTCCTCTGGGCATTGAAGGCATTTCCACTACATAGCAGATCTGCCTGGAACCGCTTCATTCCTTTCTGCTCTGATTTAAAGCAGATAAAAGTTCTTGCCTGTTGCCAATTACGTGTTTCAGTCTAATTTCAGGTACCATTTGGAGTTTATGTCACTGGATATTTAGTTCTTTGGAGCACGAACCTTGGGCAGACCGGGTTTCCCATAAATAAGAGAGCAAAGATGCTGAGCCTAATCTGTTGCTGGAGATACATGATCGCACTCCCTCTCCCTGTGTGTTGTAAAACGTGTGGTGTTGCATCTGCTGGCACCCGGCCAGGTGTTTGAGTCTGTTTAGCTGTGGCTGGACTTGTTGCATGTGTTCTTCATTCATCACAAGCCATGTCTGAACTTGGCAAGTGCTTGCTTAGGCCATGGGTGGCAGCTCTGCCAGGTGAGCCATTAGCGGCTGGTCTCGGCTGGAAGTCTTCTTCCTGCAGATCTTGAAGGCAATTCAACCGTGCTAAACAGCAAACCGCAGCTACGCCCACGTGCATGCAGCAGTGGAAACAGTTTGACACGCAAATCAGAAATACCACTTCATTTAGCCAACGACTCTTGGCTGACAAAGACCTGGACTTGTGCTCGGACCTGCAAGAGACCAGATGGCTAATGTGGTCATCAGCTATTGCACCGTAATCCCA
This sequence comes from Aramus guarauna, assembly GCA_013400195.1. Taxonomy (NCBI): domain Eukaryota; kingdom Metazoa; phylum Chordata; class Aves; order Gruiformes; family Aramidae; genus Aramus; species Aramus guarauna. The sequence continues at coordinate 27,139 of VXBL01009335.1, forward strand.
CATCAAAACTTGGCTTTCCACAGAGGTCTGTGAACAGGAGTGAAATGTAGAATGTTAAATACAAAGCAAAGCAGAACCACTCCATTATAACCTGCAGTGATGGGAATTCAGTGCTGCTTTTAAGCAGCAGGGTTCTTAACTCCAGGCTTTTTCTATTTGGTTTTATTTCCCAAACCCTGCATTATCTTGTTAGGAGAGACATTATTTCCCTTTGGTAATTTCTCTTCCCTTCCTCAACTCTCCAGCATTTTTTTAAGCTCGCAGTGGGGAGATTAAAATTTATAGTTGCTGGAGCTCTGTCTGTCTTTATTTCTCCCCTTTCCTAATTCTTCAACACATCATGTTAAAATAGCACTAATTAAATCTATTCTCACTTAAAATGCAGTCCTGCCTTCAGTAGGCAAAATTACATCTGGACTCTCCTGAACCGGTCTAACCTTGGCAGTATTTCAACAGAAATCAGTGGCACTACGCTGGGGTAAGATGGGCATCGATAGATCAGAGTCGGGCCTCTGGTTATTTGCGTTACACGCAGTCAGTACACTACTATCTGTCAGAGTGTGTTAGCTCACGTGTGAGGTTATGTGAGCACAAGTACATTGCTTGTCTGGGTCAACTCGGGCTCAACACCAGATCAGCCAGCTAGGAGGGGGAACTGCAAGGAGGTGTTCGGATCCTCTGCATGGCTCTGCTCTTTTGGGCAGGGTTTATTAGCCTGGGAGCAGTGTCCAGCCCGCGGTGGTTGTGTGCTGCACCATGAGAAAGTCTGTGGAATAAATAGGCACTGTCAGAGCAGGTGGAGTGCCTGTATTATTGCTTTTTGCTGTCAGGTTTATCCCAACCTTTTGATACCTATATAATGAGAATTTGCCAGTAGATTCCCATGCAAGCCTTTGGGGTGTGTATTAGGAGAGCAGGGATCCACTTCTTGGATCAAGTCTGTAGCGTGGACGTCTCCTTGGAGGTAATATCCTAGCCACCTGAATTCAGCATGTGCTTCCAGCTGGCTGTGGCACTTTTTCTCATGATCTGTCCTGGACTCCTGTGTTTCTGTACACAGCTGTCTTTCAGGAGTGGCTGGATTTAATGGCATGGGAATTTTTTCTTCCTGCCAGAGGTTTTGGTACCAGTCTTTGCATTCCTTAACAAAAGAAGAGCCAGAGAGTCTGCAAAGTCCACATGAGACTTTGCTGTTGCTATCAACCCATGATATACCAGCAATCTCAAATGCTGAGATAGATACGTAGTTACTAAATAGCTTTGAGAATTCTTTGGAATAAAAGATGCATATACTGTATAAATGTAAGAGATCTAATTATTTTTATTGCTAGGGCTGTGCTGAGCAGCACTGCTGGGGAAAGATCACACATTGCCATTCTATTTCTCATGGGATAGAATAGGAGACTTGCTTAGACCCAAGAAAAACTGCTTCTGTGCCTCCCTCTGATTCATGCTGCATAGTTAAATGCCATGGGAAAGCACTTGTAATACAAACGCTTTTGTTTATAGGCAGACATTTAATTATCATATTACAGAATTCTCAGGACCAGCTGCCGCATGAGATTTCTGGCTAGGACATTTAACATAAAATTAAAATACAGCGTCACGTGCCCATTTAGCTGAAAACCTGATCGTAGTATTTGCACTTTCCTGTTCTCTGTAAAGAGCTTCCTGGATGATATTTCTGTGCAGATTAGTCATGAGAAGTCAGCATGCTGTAAGCTTGATGACGTCTTTGTGACTGGATCAGAGAACAAATATTGTGATCTGTTCAGCATGGGCTCCCTGTGAGTGATTAAATTTCTTCCCCAAGGAATCTAGGTCATTTGCTGGGATCGGAGCACTGGGCATCTATGGAAAGGAAAACCAAAGTGGATTGTTTTCATGCTTTTGAATCCAAAGTTTTATTGATAGTCCTGAGCACTTTGGGAAAATGCAAAATAGTTACAGTGCAATGTGGAGAATAATGCTACATGTTAATAACTGTGTAAAGGAAAGCTTGGAAACCTACTTTTAATCCTTATGCGGTTTGCAAGATTGAATCCTTTTCTCAGGCAAATAAGGATTATATTTGTGAGTAAGAGTGTGTAGGGCCATGCTTTCTCTCCTCACCTCTCTCTGCTTTTTCCTGCGCCCATCACATCTGCCTGCTGGGTCGCATTGCCGTCTCTGATACTCTGTGTGCTCCATGCACTGGTTCCCTTTCCTTCTCTTCCTGCCAGTTCGCTTTAGTCCCAGTGCCCAGGTTGAGATGTGCTTCAAGTATTCCAGCAAGGGCTCACTAATCATGGTGAGGAACCTCCCCAGAGGTGACTCAGGAACTCAGCTCCCTGTGAGTCCAAATGCACAAGATTTCTGAAGCATCTAAGTCCTCTTCTGGTACTCGCTTGCCCAAGTGTCTACAGCAGCTAGGTGCCTGGGCTTCTAAAACAGTGGCACTGGAAAACACAGTGATGGCAACAAAGAAATCCCTTTCCTAATGTTATAACCAAGAGGAGAAATCTGCTGGTCTCCTGGTCTGTTTTAGTGTGCGTTGTCAGGAAATTAGCCTACGACATCTTCCTACACCAAGAACAGGAGATGAACTGGTAGGAATGTTTCACTAACATATTTTTGGAATGCAAAATCCCATTTATACTGAAGGGAGAGAGTGTCTCAAATGCCATCTAAAAATTGCTAAGTGACAGTGCCTTGCCACCATGCTGTGCTATAGGATGGGTGAGAGTCGACTGCTCCAGATCACGACATGCATTTCTCTTGGGATCTGCCATCCATTTTTAGTTCTCATTTCTGTCCTGCCTCGGGGTCTGGTCTTTGCTTCCATGTGATAAACCCAGAGCTGTGGGAGTCCCAGGAATAAATACGGAGCTTTATCAATTTGCAGGCTTTCGGGAGCTGTGGCTGGTTGAGCCAGCTGTCTTGAATGAAAGCTGGAGCTATCTGGACTTGTGCAGAGGCATAGGATGTGCTGTACGTTCAGTACTGACTTGGGGCTTCTCAGCAGTGTTGGCAACATGTGGTCAAAGCAATGCAGCCTGGATGAGACCTTTTGAGAGAAACTTCTGCTTCTGTGAGGCAGTGTCTCCTCTCTGAAAAAAAGCCACATTTAATACCCCTCTCTTGTTCGGTGCCAGTAAGCAGGAAAGGGAAGACTTCTTCTGGCTTTGTAGATGCTTTGCACTAGTAGAGCTGGTCTCTGTTTTTCTCTTCAGCATATGTAAAGCAGTCCATTACCAGCGTCAGTTGTCATCCTGGGCAATGGTCTTCATGTCCGCTGAGAGCTAGATTGGTGTTCAGGCTGCAAATGAGGCTTTACCAAGTTGCTTGCCTGGTGCTGCGACCTCTGGGCTCACCACAGACGTGAGCACATCCAAGTGCCAATACTGAAAGTGAAAAAGGGAGCGGAGGAAGGAGAATGCTAAAGCATAGGGGGGTGGGTGGCTGGGCGTTTGTTTATAGTATGTTTTTTTAATTTCCTCCTCCCTTTATCTTGAGGTCATGAAATGGTTTTTTTCCAGCAGTGTTATGATATGCAGAAATACGAAAACACGTACTCCTGTTGCAAAATAATCTGTTGGTGGAAATCATGTGAATGTTTTGAAAGACCAGGAGTTTCTTCACTGATCGGGCTGATTAGTGTGTCTGAACTGAAACCAAATAACTGATCTACCCTGCGTTGCCACACTGGATATGATGAAAAATGACCTATAGTCTACCAGGAACACAATTCTTTGACACACTGGGTGATTATCTTGGGATTTTGAAGAAAATACTTTGGAGATGGGGGCGGGGGGAGGAGAAGGATGGAAGATAAATAAACCTAGAAAATACCCTGTGTAACAGCTGCAGGGCTGTTACAGGCTTCCAGCTTGAGAAAAGCAGTCCAGGGACAGTTTTTCACAGCTGCAGTTTTGTGACCTTAGAGTTGCAATAACCCTGGCGTGCATTTAGCAGACTAGAAAACCCTGTGTTTGAAGCAGGCACCTCATTTCCACTGTGCTTCCGCGGGATACCTGAGGTCTCTGTAAGTGTTTTATGTAGATGAAGTGAAGAGGATGGACAAGGGTTGTGGCTTCAAAGGCTGTATCAGAGGGATGAGACGTGCAGTCTGTGAAGGAGCATTGCAATTGCTGTTCCTGCTGGAAGCAGGAGCCCCAGAAAGAGCTGAGCGTGACTGGGGCAGTTGGTGGGATTGGGTTTCCCCAGAGAGGGTCCCTTCCATGTCTTTGGTCTGCTGTATTTGAGAAAAAAAAGAAGCAATGCTTACTCATGTTAGAGTTTCTGGGAAGCCATCTGAGCTCAGATGACTGTATCTCAAAGTGGCCAGCGGGCTTGGAAAGGAGGGGATTCACACTATGCTGCTGTGGATGCATCTTACACGTCCTAGCTCTCTCCAGGAGTGAAAACTTTGAATTTACTAGAAGCCAGGCTTTTATTTACAGCGCACTGAGACAGTTGTCTTGCTGGGGCTGCTGAGATACCGCTCCGAAAATCTTTCCTGTGAGGTAACCTAAACCTCACAGATGAGTCTTGCAGGAAGGAAATACTTTTCTCCAAAAACCACCTCCAGTTCCTCTTTCACTTTGAGCTCCCGCAGCGCTAATTCACTGCTGTAGGCGCCGTATGAGCTTGTACGAAATCCATGAAGTTCCTGGGCTCTCAGGAGCTGGGTGATCATGGGGGCTGGCAGCTGACACGTCCGGGGCGACCCACCAGCGAGCGCTGGCTGCGTGGCCGAGAGCGCGGCTGGGACACAGCCACACACACAGTATGAATAAGCAGGGCACGTGAGGCTGACGTAAGCACTTGTGGGTTTCTACCCCTTTGAGTCACCTTGTGGGTTTTGGTGGGTTTGGTTTTTTTTTTTCTTTTTATGCAAGCTCTTTTTTCAGAAAGTGACAACTTAGAGCAGCCTCACAAACGAGATCGATAGGAAGAAGCTATGTGAGACCAGTACAAAGTGGCACAGGACCAGAGGCTGAAATACTTCTTCCAGGAGAATTTCATAAAATTGCTCAAATTCAGAGGCTCATTTTTATTTTAACACCTTATTTAACATAGAAGATGTTGTAGGGGGTTTTTTTTAACAGAATAATTAAAACTGTGACGTAGAATTTAAGACATAATTAAGGACTTCTCTAGGATTATATTTGATAAATCTTATATTATTTAAAAAATATTCTACAAAAGATTATTTTGTTAAATTGTATATAAATTCCAAACAACTTTGTCACCAAGGACTATTATTTCTAAATTTCATCTCTTTTCAAAAATTTCTTCTCAGTCTTTCCACCCAGTTAGAAAATGCTCAGCACTGAACCCTGTCAAATCTGGATGACTTGCTGTTCATTACACTGCTCTATCAGGTCCTTGTGATTTCAGCTGGCTGCAATTAATAAGGATAACATTCGCTTTTAATTACTTGGGGTACATTTCTTTTTTTCCAAAGGTGTGTTTGGCACCATGAACTCTCTGGTCTTTCACTGGGGGGATTAATCCTGCTGGGTTCATACTCTAAGTTCTGTGGGACCAAAAGGGACTGGATTGCTTTGCTTTGTGCAGAGCCATGACCACTTCAGCCCGTGAAATGTTTATGTCTTCTCAGCTGGCCTGCGTGACTCTCAGAGCATTAACACGGCAGAGAGTTAAACGGTATTTAAACTGCTTTAGGATTCAGATGACTGCAAAGACCGAAACCTCTGTGGGTTCACATATGCTTCACCACGTTTGCAGCACGCAGCCAGCAATCTGTGAAACAGCCCATCGCCGATGGAAACACAAACAAGGGCTGTCAGAAAATTTCTGTTCAAAGGTCAGTGGTAAATGACAGACACTTAAATGTTGTTTTGTCTCTGTTCCACAAGCTGGAAAATAATAGGATTGGATTTTGATCAAGAACTCTGTTTTATTCCCTCCAGTCATTAGCTTTGTGGTCTCCTGTACCCGAAAATAAAGTATAGCTGATAGTAAAAGGAAGAGAGCTTTCACAGTTCATTTTTTCAGATTATTTTGCTAATGGACTGTTTGAACATTTTTGGACAGGTAGGGCTGTGGGAAAAACACAAACATCCTCTTTTAGAATAGGAGAGCAGGTTGGAGCTTGCATAATACGAGAGGCCCCACTGCTTGGGTAGGTTTCCAGGTTCCCCTTGGGACCCACAGTTGTGTACACCCACCGTTATATATAGGTGCGTATGCTCATATAAACTAATAACTTTTCCAGCCATCTCAGAGATGTTAAGAAACTGTTTCCATCGTGATTCAGAAATTAATAACTTCTCTTTAAAAAGCAGTAGCAGTGGATGTGCATGCAATCTTACCTCGTGCCAAATGCCCTTCATACATGTTTCTAGAAAAGGATTTTGTGGATGTTTACCAGGCCCAAAATAACAGGGACGTGAGCCCACTGGTGCATCCCCTCTCCATAGCAATATACACAAGTGCTGCACCATCACAAGGTGCTGTACAAAAATAAGAAATACAGGTAGCTCCTGCCTCATGGACAGTGTGATCTAAGCTTCATAGCACATTTTCCATCTTAGCACAGCATTCTCTGCAGTGTGGTCTTGCCCTTCCTATCTCTTCATTAGCCAGATTAAGATCATCTTCAAGTGAGGAGCAAGTATCCTGCAAAACAGGAAGAAAATGTCAGTTGTCTTTTAACTCAGAAGAAAAATCCTTTTCATCGGCAAGGAGTACTGAGTTTTCAAGAAAGCTTCATTTCCTCTCCTTCCTGTCCACCCTTGCACTGCTCCATCATTACGTAGCTCAGTATGCCACCCTCGCCTGCTCCAGTAGTTGAAGTGAGCAATGGAGGTGTCATGTTTGGAGGTAATTAAAGGTTGCTGCTCTCAGTCCTCACTCAACAATGTTCCCTCTGCACGACGTACCTTCGTGGAAACTTCACCCTGCATTTTAGCGTTGTTTGGTCATTTCACTTCTAATAGTACTTCCACTTCCATTATAGCCCCTGAGTAATGCCTGCTTGGAGGACAGCACAGTAAGTGACGACTTCTTAATCTGATTTCTGATTCTTAGTGGCCTGGATAGACCAGCATTAGTTTGCTATTTCAATCTGACCCATCAGTCCTCTGCTGCACAGGGCTGCTCTTTTATATCACTTACGCTGCAAAACCACATCTTGATTCAGCTGGTCTCCGAAGCGAGACCAACCAGGTCGTGTGTGTGGAGCCGCCGATTAACAGCCTCCCGCTGTACCAAACCCAGTGCGGGAGCTGAGCAAAGAGGTCTGCTGTTGCCCAGAGCTGCTGGGGAGAAAAGGAGCTTCTGCAGGTTATGAACAGGGGGTGTGATGCAATGCAATGATAACTGTTTATGCATTAAATTAATACTTTGTCATCTGGATGCTGGCAGGATTCGCTGGACCTCTTTATCACCAGTTCTGCAAATAACGGACTGTTTCTGAGTGCAACTTCAAATAGAAATCCCCCCAAAAGCATTGGTTTTAACGTGTCTGATGGAAGTTAGAGTTAAGTCAGTCATCAGATGTAGCTGAACAAGGTGAACAGAGTGTCAAGGTGGGGACTCACATGGGTTTGGGGATGGAAGATCATTACACTCTCCTTTATGAAGTGATATACTTCTCCCTGCTGTCCAGACCCTTACTGATCAATTGTAGTCTGGAAAAAGAGAAAACAGAGAAGAGGGAGGTACCCCCTGAATTAAGTGACCTGAGTGTGGTGGAAAGAAGCTGTATCTGCCATTCCATCAGAAGATCCTGCCTGGGGATTAGGTGAGGTTGGTAATGCTCTGGGCATATGCCAGACTTGTGGGCTCCCAAGCCTGGAAGGATGCTGCAGTCAGACATAGTCATTACCACCCACCTTTGCTTCAGAGCGGCTGGCTCAGGAAAGGAACGACAGGGCAAATCACAACACTGACAATGTAACGAGGCAAGGGTCAGGGTAGGAGTAGCCTTGGGACCCGTGATTTGACTTATTGATCTCTGGAAAAGATCTGCTTGAGTCTGATGGAGTTTGGATGAGTTCCCAATTTCCTTTGGGGTTTCCCTTTCTCAGGGCTCCCTGTCAGACGTGTTCATTGCTCAAACTCAATGAGATTTCTTTACTCGGCATTGCTAGACTGCATGTCCAAACCAAATCTGAAATTCCACCATCCTCCCTCCCTCCCTCTGTCCACTGGCCCCAACCTGCAAGAAAGCACATGATCCTCCTCAACATCCATCAATTGGGTTAGCAGGGCAGGAAGATGAAGAAAGCAACCTGTTTCTTCCACAATTCAACACATTACGTGGCAGACAGTGGTGACTTTTTATTTTTTTTGGTAAGCAAGCAGGAAACAGAGGCATGATTGAGCTGATTTTTCAAGGGCTGTGGTCTCAAAAGCCTTTTACAGCTTTGCAAACTCTTTCGCAAAATCCAAGAGCTTTGAAAACTCGTGGATACAATTGCACAAAGTTTGGAGCAGCATGTGCCAAAGGCACTCGTTCTGCTGCCTGTGCCACCTGTTTAGATAACCAAGCAGCTATCTGCCTGCCTGCCAAGCCTGATGCTGAAGTAAGGGCATAGGCATGAATGGGAAAAGTTGCAGTCTGTGATACTCTTGTGGGATCTTGACTTAGGTCTGGGTGTGGTGAGGGGCAATTGCCTTTCCAGCAGAGTCAGGAATAAGTTGGTGTAAGTCAAGAGCTTTCTGAGTACCTCCCTGACCGCAGTTTTCTCTAGCTTGGCAGCCCTCAGCATTACTGAAATGTGACTGAAGTGGGCACAGGGTGAAATGGTTTCTTCACTACGCAGGAGCTAGTGCAGCTCCTGACCTGCCCTCTGTCCCGCTCCAGTGCTAAAGAGCAAGACAGGGATTTAGGAATCCACTGACTTCTGCATCCCCCAGGAAAATTACTCATCTGATGCCTAAAGATTGTAAACTGACTCTCAGACTGATGGATACGTATTATGATGATTACTGTAGCACTTATCGAGTGTTTGGAGATTTTGGTATAAAGGCTTCAACTTTTATATTTATAAAGGGGTTGAGCTTGCGTGTCTGAAGTTAAAAGCAGAAGTTTCTACTATCTGAAATAAACAACTGCCAGGTAGGCAAAAGCGGTAGCATACTTGTGTGCTCAGTGAATTCAGCACAAATAGCAGGATGTAGTAAAGACTGATCGGTAAGCAATATTTGGAGAGTTTTCCAGGACAGGCTTACTAGAAGTATGGAGTGATTGGTAACTACTGCCTTGACTCTGCCTGGTGGGACATGTTTTCTCATGGTGGTTGTGGGAACAGAGGTGGGTGGCCCTCTGTCCTTTCTGAATCATGTTGAATCCAGCCCCAGTGACACCAGGTCTGGTTCTGGACCCAAGAGATTGAATTCCAGATAGATGTTAAAACTTTTGCCCCCTTTTTGTGTCTGTCCCTGACAGCAAGAGCTTTAGAGTAGAGTGAAAATGTGCACGAATCTTGTGGTGCTCACTAGATCTAGAGCCAACATCTAAGCAGGATGTGTTCACCCATCATATTCTGCCTTTCTTCCCAAAAACTCCTGTATCTGTTGCCTCCTTTCAAAGGGAATGAGAAGAGTATCCAGTATCCTACAAAGCAGCACGATCTTACATCTGTTCTCCATTTCCAAACCTTTGTCTCTGTTGTTCTACTTATGGGTGGATCACAAAAATAATTACCTAAATGAACCAGGCGCCAAAACACCATCAGTGATCGCGTACTCCAAAGAATAACAACGATTAGGTCACCTTCCTTGCTTATCTTGGGTTCTCATCCTTAAAATAAGGGCAGCAATATTTTTTGCTTTTAAAAGAGCAGGACGAACTCGTTCATGTTTGAACTATTAATTGTTGTTGTTATTATTACTCATATGGATGACAGGGAAGCACTTAATGAATTCTGGTTATGTTACAATAGGCCATGACGGCTATTGTCATGACTAACACAGCATAAATTTACTAGGTTGCCTATTTATACTAACGCAAACTCCATCACATACTTGTGGTTCATTACCAACAGATCACCGTGGCCAGGAAATTCTTATGGTGCTCATTGTTTTGTATTACACCTCTGTCCTTTCAAAACACAGGAGCTTCGCTCATTCAATAGAGTATCTCTGTAAGTGCCTCCAAACAGGAGCTGCCCAGCGCATTTCCTTACTGCCTGGCAATGGCAGAGTCTGGAGCAATTTCTTCCTTTCTGCTTTAAAAGACACAGAGAGAGAAGCAGGTCAGACTTCCAGCTGCTGCTTTCTGCAGAGCGTATCCTTTGGGCTATTAGAGAATTGATGCAGAAAACCAAATTCCCTCCAAGTGTGTTTTTGCACAGGACTAAACATTGCTCACCCTGTCTTTTTCCTTCGTAGAGAGTGTTGCTAATTATATCCCTTAACTAATTTGCTAGAAGTGACCTCGGGTGCGTGGGGTGATAAAATGGGACCTTAGGTGTGTGTATTTGGGTAAGGAGGGGTGACGTCGTCTTTGCAGTTGGCTGTCGGACAGGCGTGACGCCATTTCCCCCATTGGCAGCCATCGCACCAGGAAAGGGCAGCGTTAGAAATGAGCTGTCCTTCCCAGGAGCTCTGCCCAATCCTCCACGAGCCAAGCCACATGAGCCATACACCCCTTTCTGGTTGGGGCCACCTCTTCCCGGCTGCTGCTGGCCAGTGGCCCACATCTCCACATCCCCACAGAGGTTTTTGGTGTTCACCTCTCCCTCCTCCCAGTGCATTTTCAGCCAAAGGCCACCTCTGAAAGTTGACTAGGCGGTGTGTTGCAGCAGTCCCTGCACAGCTTATGATTCAGCAGTTGTACAAGTTTCGTATCTGTTAGGGACATGCCAGAAATCACAAATGTTCCTAAGCCAGCAACAGCAAAAGGAACTGAGAGTTTCCACTCAGCCGAAGACAACAATGTCTGCAGTAGATTTTCTTGCAAATGGGTTTCATTTCATTGCCAAGAGATGAGAGCAGGAAAAGGATGCCAAGGGATGAGAGCAGGAAAACCAGCATCTGGATTTCTAGAGCCCAGAACGTCCGAGATCTTCAACAGAACAAGTGACACATTACTCTGCACTGAAGTCTATTTAAAGGGAACAAAAGTCCTCCTGGAAGCAAGGCCACGAAAGCATTAAGTATTTTAGGAAAATCCCAGGCTGTGAGATCAATTAAAGGAAAACACTTCTGAGGTACATGGGAGCAAAACGCAAACATCTCTGCAGGCGTCAGCTTGAAAATATCATTATCCAAACAAGTGCTGGCACGGTCGCAGTCACCGCGGCGCAGGAGCTGCGTGTCCTGGTGCCAGACCCCAGGCAGAAGGGCTGCCCTGCTGCTGATGGAGTCGTGCGTAACCCAAGAAGGGGCATCTCCTGGCATCCTGCAATGCCTCCCACCGGCTCTGTCTGCCAGAGAGCCAGGAATGCGTGCCAGCGATGGCAAGATTGCTTCTCACTGAGCGTAGCCGAGACTGGGATGCAGCCTTATTAATTTCATTCAACCGTTGGCTCAAATGAGTTGAGCTGGCAAGGAGAACCGTGACAGCAAGTGCTTGTGTTGCAAGCACAGGAAGCCTTGTTCCCTGCCTTCCTCCTGCTCCTTTGCCACCTCCCGCTCTGCGCAGGGATTTTAAGACCAATGCGATTTAGGTGTAAGGGGGAAGGGAAGGATTGAACAACTTAAACAATTGAGGGCTGTCGATAGAACAGCCGGTCTTTGCTCAGGGATTGTAGTTGTGATGTAGCCAAGATACCAGTGTTTGGCGTTTAGTTGTCTGGAAAGAAGGAAGTAGTTAAGGAGCAATTGGACTGGGAGGGATTGCTGCCTGCTCCGACCTGTGGGTAATGGCTTGCCTTGGGAAAAGGGGCACCGCTGTAAATGGATGGAGAGTCTGGATGGGGGAGTGAAAGAGGGGACTGTGAAGAACCAAGCCTGGTCCATCCTGGATTGCCATCCTGCAGTAAATTAAAATGTCCCAGGCCAAGGGTGATGTGGTTGAACTTCCTGTTCTCTTGTTCTCTCTTCTGCTGGTTTTTTTCTTTCTTTTTTTACTCCTTTTCCCCACCCAAAGCAAAATTTTCTGGCAGCATGTGTTTGACAGTGTGTATTGCAGGCAGAGAGGAGATCCCCATGAACTGTGAACTGCTGTAGGCATGGGAATCCTCTCTAAATAGCCTTGAAGTCATTTTCTCAACATGCTTGGGTTGTGAGTGTGTGCCAGATCCCCATAAGGGCTGCTTGGCTGTGATCAAACAGAAGGCTTAATGACAGGAGATGCAAATGATTGCTATGGTTGCCGGTTGAAGACGATCTGAGCAGGAGTGGGAGGCTGAGTTCTCATGGAGCTGCTGTGCGTTAGGCTGGTGTGAGGTGGGGGGTGGAGTGGGGCTGGAGGGGGGGTTCAGCCTGTGATGTGCCCTAATACATCTGGGGGTGCTCAGCTGAGCACGGAGGAGGGGGCAAAATGTATACACATGGCTTGAGCAGGACTCTGAGCTCTGCCAGTGTTTGGTGTGGCTTTGTAAAAGTTGCATTTGATGAATAATTTTAAGCATAAATTGAGTGCAAGAGGGAAGGGTGGTGCTCTTAGCACTGCTTGGGCTTTCCTACCAACTCCTGCGGTGCATCACCCACAGATGACGTCCCTCTCCCTGTGTGCACGGAGCAGTGCACTTTGCTGTGTGTTGTTTGATAGTAATGTTTCCCTGCTTGGTTTGGGCTTCTGCCTGGAAAAAATATGTACCTGGCACCCGCCCAAGAGCTATTTATAGCAGGAGTTCCTAGAAGAAAGTGTGACAACTTCAGAAAACAAGGAACTGCCAAATAATCTTGTCGAAAACAGCAAATTACCCCCTCACAGCCCCGAATCCTAGTGAGAATCGGTACCAAGTGACATAATGAAGGAAACACTGCCAAGAATCAACGAGGACAGCTTAAGAGTCCTGCACAAAATGCCACGTCACGGGCAACAGCCCACGTGAAAGATCACATGAACTTTTTGTCCTTCTGACAAATCCTTTGGAAACAAACCCCCAGGACACAGAGTCGATCCTCCGGTGACATGGCAACCGTGTCTTTGAAGACGCCTCCACTATGTAAATAGTGATCTGTGCTTCAGACTCTTCCACTCCTCAAACCTTTCTTGGTTTTGCTGCACATCTTAAAGGATACGCTGAAAAAGGAAAATACCTCTCTAGTGTGACCTCTGAAATGGGAAGCTGTACAGCTGTTGGACTGCTTGTTCCAATCAGGTGAACGCAATTTTTGCAACAAATGGCATTTCCCCTTTCATAACTCACAGCAGATGTATCTCTCACCTTCTCAGGAGCTGGTGGACAGAGTTCTGCAGGGAAACCCAGACTTTATTTCTTACTCTGCCTGGCTGGCGATTGCAACAGGGTGACCTTGACCCTTTCTGGGCTCAGGGAGTTCAGTGTATAATTGAGCATTGAACCCAAATACGTAAAAACAACACCCCAACCAAAACCCCAAACCAGATATTATCTAACTTCTACCTGGAGCTGAGAGTCCTGTCCAGTATATATCATACCGCCTCCTTCCCAGTACTTCTTGTAAACACCATTTACGTTGTGTGTTTATACAATCCATATGCTCATTGCAGTTCTGTGATACACTTACTTGTTCCACCCGCTGGACTAGTTGAAACAGGCACTAAATTATGGGGGTTTTGTTGCTTGTTTACTTTATACGCTTGCAATTTCCTGGTTTATATGTCCAAAAACGTTTTGTAGTCTTTAATATTATTCATAGATTTTATTGCTTTGTAAAGCACCTTAATAGGCAGTGTCTTTTTAATTATATATGGCAAAACCTATAGAAACAAAGGGAAATTGACCCAATTTGTTATAGGTGGTTTACAAAGAGCCCTTGAGGTGACTGAGCATCACTTTCCCTTTTTATTGTGCTTCATACATTTCCCAACTCCTGTCAATTTAGATCCCAACTCACTTCTCTTTCCTGAAGCAGGCTCCACATGCAGTAGGGCTGCCCCTTCTCCCTCCAGCACCGAGCCAAACCCCAACGTCTTGGCAGTTATTTTAGGCAGGAGGACGAAGATTGACATAGTCTCATGGAGTTTTCTTTTCCTGCTGCTTACTGGAAACGTGCAAAATGCTATTTTTCTGAACACTGCTGCGTACTGTGAGACTTTGTCTGCACACATGGATCCAAACGCTTTGCACACAGCGCCTTGCCCCAAAACGATTCCCCTGCGCTCTTCTTGAGGCTACGGACCCGCTGCTTGCTCTTGCTCTCATCTTGTTTCTCCGCTTTTCTTTGTCTCTCTGTCACAGGCACACAAACCTGCCAAATAAGAAAGTCTTCTCTGCTAGAAACCTGGCTGGACGCCTTTCCCGATGCAGCAGCCTGTGTTTCAGCTGGAGGCTGCTGTTGTCTCATCGTAAAATTTGACTACTCCCTACAATCATCTCAAAAAACCCAACATCTTTCAATCCTGTTGAACTTGTAATGGTATTGCCTCTATTGTGGAAGTGACCAAGAAGCATTTTCTACAACTATAGGATGGCTAAAGGACTCTGTATCAGTTAATGTATCTCCTTTACGCAGCAAAAGCTGCCATAAGCATCGAGATAATCTATGCCCTTTTCAAGGTATCCATCAAACGCTCTCTGGTGCATCACTGAAGTGTGAGATACAGCTCTGGTTTGTGTAGTTGGAATATGTTTGAATATCAGCTACGCCATATCCTGGACGCAGCATTAATTAAACAGAATGGCCCTGCTTCAGGCCCCAATGGACAAGCATCCACATGGCAACTGTGAGCCTTGTTGGCAGCAAGAGATTAAGGAATTAATTGGCAGGGTTAATCTTCATGTCAGGGTTGGAAATGAATTGTTAATTTGTTTGGATGAGTGTAAAGTCCTCTCCTAGTGATGGCAGGTGGGATCACATGAGAAAAAGCCTGTGAAGCTGCCCTTCCTGGGGACCTTTCTATTTAACACCTCCTNCTTTTCCCCACCCAAAGCAAAATTTTCTGGCAGCATGTGTTTAACAGTGTGTATTGCAGGCAGAGAGGAGATCCCCATGAACTGTGAACTGCTGTAGGCATGGGAATCCTCTCTAAATAGCCTTGAAGTCATTTTCTCAACATGCTTGGGTTGTGAGTGTGTGCCAGATCCCCATAAGGGCTGCTTGGCTGTGATCAAACAGAAGGCTTAATGACAGGAGATGCAAATGATTGCTATGGTTGCCGGTTGAAGACGATCTGAGCAGGAGTGGGAGGCTGAGTTCTCATGGAGCTGCTGTGCGTTAGGCTGGTGTGAGGTGGGGGGTGGAGTGGGGCTGGAGGGGGGGTTCAGCCTGTGATGTGCCCTAATACATCTGGGGGTGCTCAGCTGAGCACGGAGGAGGGGGCAAAATGTATACACATGGCTTGAGCAGGACTCTGAGCTCTGCCAGTGTTTGGTGTGGCTTTGTAAAAGTTGCATTTGATGAATAATTTTAAGCATAAATTGAGTGCAAGAGGGAAGGGTGGTGCTCTTAGCACTGCTTGGGCTTTCCTACCAACTCCTGCGGTGCATCACCCACAGATGACGTCCCTCTCCCTGTGTGCACGGAGCAGTGCACTTTGCTGTGTGTTGTTTGATAGTAATGTTTCCCTGCTTGGTTTGGGCTTCTGCCTGGAAAAAATATGTACCTGGCACCCGCCCAAGAGCTATTTATAGCAGGAGTTCCTAGAAGAAAGTGTGACAACTTCAGAAAACAAGGAACTGCCAAATAATCTTGTCGAAAACAGCAAATTACCCCCTCACAGCCCCGAATCCTAGTGAGAATCGGTACCAAGTGACATAATGAAGGAAACACTGCCAAGAATCAACGAGGACAGCTTAAGAGTCCTGCACAAAATGCCACGTCACGGGCAACAGCCCACGTGAAAGATCACATGAACTTTTTGTCCTTCTGACAAATCCTTTGGAAACAAACCCCCAGGACACAGAGTCGATCCTCCGGTGACATGGCAACCGTGTCTTTGAAGACGCCTCCACTATGTAAATAGTGATCTGTGCTTCAGACTCTTCCACTCCTCAAACCTTTCTTGGTTTTGCTGCACATCTTAAAGGATACGCTGAAAAAGGAAAATACCTCTCTAGTGTGACCTCTGAAATGGGAAGCTGTACAGCTGTTGGACTGCTTGTTCCAATCAGGTGAACGCAATTTTTGCAACAAATGGCATTTCCCCTTTCATAACTCACAGCAGATGTATCTCTCACCTTCTCAGGAGCTGGTGGACAGAGTTCTGCAGGGAAACCCAGACTTTATTTCTTACTCTGCCTGGCTGGCGATTGCAACAGGGTGACCTTGACCCTTTCTGGGCTCAGGGAGTTCAGTGTATAATTGAGCATTGAACCCAAATACGTAAAAACAACACCCCAACCAAAACCCCAAACCAGATATTATCTAACTTCTACCTGGAGCTGAGAGTCCTGTCCAGTATATATCATACCGCCTCCTTCCCAGTACTTCTTGTAAACACCATTTACGTTGTGTGTTTATACAATCCATATGCTCATTGCAGTTCTGTGATACACTTACTTGTTCCACCCGCTGGACTAGTTGAAACAGGCACTAAATTATGGGGGTTTTGTTGCTTGTTTACTTTATACGCTTGCAATTTCCTGGTTTATATGTCCAAAAACGTTTTGTAGTCTTTAATATTATTCATAGATTTTATTGCTTTGTAAAGCACCTTAATAGGCAGTGTCTTTTTAATTATATATGGCAAAACCTATAGAAACAAAGGGAAATTGACCCAATTTGTTATAGGTGGTTTACAAAGAGCCCTTGAGGTGACTGAGCATCACTTTCCCTTTTTATTGTGCTTCATACATTTCCCAACTCCTGTCAATTTAGATCCCAACTCACTTCTCTTTCCTGAAGCAGGCTCCACATGCAGTAGGGCTGCCCCTTCTCCCTCCAGCACCGAGCCAAACCCCAACGTCTTGGCAGTTATTTTAGGCAGGAGGACGAAGATTGACATAGTCTCATGGAGTTTTCTTTTCCTGCTGCTTACTGGAAACGTGCAAAATGCTATTTTTCTGAACACTGCTGCGTACTGTGAGACTTTGTCTGCACACATGGATCCAAACGCTTTGCACACAGCGCCTTGCCCCAAAACGATTCCCCTGCGCTCTTCTTGAGGCTACGGACCCGCTGCTTGCTCTTGCTCTCATCTTGTTTCTCCGCTTTTCTTTGTCTCTCTGTCACAGGCACACAAACCTGCAAAATAAGAAAGTCTTCTCTGCTAGAAACCTGGGTGGACGCCTTTCCCGATGCAGCAGCCTGTGTTTCAGCTGGAGGCTGCTGTTGTCTCATCGTAAAATTTGACTACTCCCTACAATCATCTCAAAAAACCCAACATCTTTCAATCCTGTTGAACTTGTAATGGTATTGCCTCTATTGTGGAAGTGACCAAGAAGCATTTTCTACAACTATAGGATGGCTAAAGGACTCTGTATCAGTTAATGTATCTCCTTTACGCAGCAAAAGCTGCCATAAGCATCGAGATAATCTATGCCCTTTTCAAGGTATCCATCAAACGCTCTCTGGTGCATCACTGAAGTGTGAGATACAGCTCTGGTTTGTGTAGTTGGAATATGTTTGAATATCAGCTATGCCATATCCTGGACGCAGCATTAATTAAACAGAATGGCCCTGCTTCAGGCCCCAATGGACAAGCATCCACATGGCAACTGTGAGCCTTGTTGGCAGCAAGAGATTAAGGAATTAATTGGCAGGGTTAATCTTCATGTCAGGGTTGGAAATGAATTGTTAATTTGTTTGGATGAGTGTAAAGTCCTCTCCTAGTGATGGCAGGTGGGATCACATGAGAAAAAGCCTGTGAAGCTGCCCTTCCTGGGGACCTTTCTATTTAACACCTCCTGCAAACAGACCTCTCAAATTCTTTGCCCCCGACGTGCAAGACTCCTGCGTGGGGTCGGAGCAGCAGGTTGTGCCACTTGCGTGTGAGCTCACGTCCTTGCAGACAGCAGCACAGCTGCTCTGGGCCATGAGCTGGGAGAGGGGCTGGCTGCATCTTGGGAGCATCCCTTTGCACTAGGGCTTTGTTTTTGTTTTGGCTCTTGCTCCCTTGTGCTAAGCAGGTCTGACGGCTGCACTGCAGATGCTGGAGCAGGCTTTAGGATCTCAGACTGAGGGAGCAACGTGCTGACA
This sequence comes from Aramus guarauna, assembly GCA_013400195.1. NCBI lineage: Eukaryota > Metazoa > Chordata > Aves > Gruiformes > Aramidae > Aramus > Aramus guarauna. Next base: position 45,328 of record VXBL01009335.1, read on the forward strand.
CCGAAATGCTGCTGTTGGGGTAAGCGGTACCAGCCTCGCACACAGCGTGCAAAACTTGATAGGTCTGTATGGCACTAAACCCCCCAGACACTTCTCCTCCAGGACGCTGTAGGATGAGAATCTGACACGTCAGTTAATGCTTTTGCCTTTCTGCTCTTATTTTACACGCAGGACAGCAGAGTACTTTCTGGTTTAGTATCCTTCTGATCTGTTAAGGCTAATGCATTGGTCACATCACATTAAGACAGAGGATAAAAGCACTTCAGGGCTTAAATTATTTAAATGAAAATTTAAGTTTTTCTTACTTGTGCTCTCTTTTGTGCATTGATTAATCTAATTAGTTCAGCAATAAGAATCGCTTTCTTCTTGTGCTGTGGTCTGATACGTTGTGACCGGCACAACGTGATTCCAGATGTGACATAAAATAGGACTGGCCTGTAAGTAAACCTGGGATCTTTCTGGGTGTGCAACAATCCTCTTTAAGACCTTGGGGTCAAAATACTACCCTATTGACCATGCTTCAGTTCCCACCGTCAACTCTTACACCCAGTCTTTCATTTTCCCTGGAGGGCGGCTGAGGAAAGTGTGTGTTTGTGTTCCCCAAACCAGAAGTGCCGCTGTTCACAACACACAGCCGCTGCAGGGTCTGACCTGAAGATGTGTATGACAGAAGGTCAGGTCGTGATTGCGGTCTGATCCACTGCGGTTGATTTGTAAGAAGTTGCTATTATACATATGTAATATATGCTTCTCATTTTTTTTAAAAGCCTTTGTGTATGTATATAAATGTCACACAACTGGGCACTCAAATACAGGTACAATCACCTTCTGTTCTCTGTGACAGTGCAAGCCACCTCTCTCTGCGCCCAATGCCTCACTTACAGGGAGGCTGATGCTGTTCCAAGGCACTTTAAAATAATAAGAGTTTTTCATAGCCAAAAATATTTGTCTGGGTTTAGCCTACATATCTGTATTCTTTCTGCGTGCATTGTGTGTGCAGTGTCTGAGACCAAGTCCTGCCGGTAGAACTCCAGGAGTCAGGTGAGTGGTTGATGCTCAGGTTGAATCCCCTCCCAGAGGAGTGCTCGCTGCTCTGTGTCCTCTGCCCAACACCGACCACTTCTCCTTTCCATACCTACCACATTTCCCTGCTCGGCCAGCGTCTACCGCTAGCTGCCTACCATTTTTACCTCTGTTCTATTTAATAACACTAAAAATGTTTTTAAGCTGCTCTCCCCATCTGTGTGAGCCTCCAGAGACTTCCATCTGAGTCTCACGCTACAAGCAAAGTATCAATGAGGGGTTTTGTTGGTGAGCAGGGCAAGCATGTCCCTAGAGGTCTGAGACACTGAGTACAGCTAGAAGCAAAGCAGATGGGCTGGTCTGATGTTTGGGTGATGCTTTTTGTTAGGCTGTCACAGTTGCTGAGTGCTAAGTAAAAATATGCCTGACATGATACTTACTTAGGTGTCCTTAATCTGACCACAGTCACTTGTTATTTGAGACCACAAATAATAATGAGAAACTCTGCCATCAATTGACACCGCAAATATCTTGTGCATTTGCATAAAAATGTTTTGGGCTGCTCTGCATTCTTCAGATTATTTGAGGCAATCTATTTGTGGGTGTCTGTCAAGCACCAGCACTTGCTCCTACTTTCACCTTGCGTTTCATGTTCTCCTCACCCTACAAGCAGCCAGATGGTTGAATGTAAGCCAAAACTAAGAAGGATTTCCTCTTTTCTTTTGAAGGGACCGGTGCTCAGAGATGTATCAGTAATACAGTTGTACTTAATCAGATAAAGTCTGTCCTGTGTAACTAAGAAGGCCCACAGCATGTTGCTGGCATAAGCAGCTACTAGTGAAGTTTCACTTGAGTTGCCATTTTGGGGTCCACGTCAAACCGTGCTTTGTGGTTCTTTTGACTTATCGTTTTATTAGTCAGTTGTCCTAAAATGCCAATAACGCGGTGATGTTCTATTATGGCTTTTGTGTACTGTCATTTCATAGGAATCATTTAGAAATTATGATCACTACATAATTTGGAACAAGACTGTCACCCTGTCTATGCCACATATAAAATGTTAATATTAAAATGGAATGACTGGGCTCATCATAGACCTAATTAGTTCTTTAGAGGATCTGCTTTGTACAGTAGCCTGTGCTGTCCATATTGATGTTAACGTATTATATAATCAGCTTTAGAAAACACAGCAGTCTGAAAGCTGGTTTCTGTGTCCCTGTGCTCATTCACTGCCCTAAGGAGAGTACTGAAAACCAGCGGATTTTACTAAACTAGGCATGTCTGCTGCAGGTTTTTTGGGGGTTACCAGAGCAATTGATTACCTTCAAATCAACCTTGTCTGCAAACTGTGCTCTGCAAACACTTTGTTATTTATTGATATATATATAGTACAGATTTTATAAAATTGAGTGAGTTAGATCTTCCCTTTTGCTATTCAAATTGGGTGATGAAGTAATGGAACATGCTATTTTGGTAGTTTGGAACATGTCCCAGGAGTTGATTAAATGATCTCTCTTACTCTGTATGTGAATTGTGTTTCCATGCAAACATCAGAAGTACCAGAGCTGCCAACACAAGCCTGCAGTATCTGCTCTATCCCTGTACGGCAGAGCACATCGTCTACTACCTGTTGGAACACTGAACCTATCTTTATAGACAATTACAGTTTGTCACCAGAAATAGTCTCCTATAAAACTTAGCAGTGGATGAAGTAAGTGGAACGGCTACTGTGAACTTTGGGTATTTTAAGATCACTTAGTAAGAGACCTTTTAGAAATCTAAGACCAGAATTTGAGGTTTTGTGTTTTCCTTTCTCCCAGTCACGACCCCTTGTGCAAGCTCCAGTGCTTGAACACATCATCCTGACCAGCATCTTCACCTGGATTTTCCAAGGAGAGGTTTGGCATCTTCCCTCAGAAGTGGAAACAGGAAGAAGAAATCAACTGCTGTTTGTTATTCCTCAAATTTTTGGGAGGCAGGACCCTGACAGTGATTTCATCATCTCATTCATGCCTTAGGTGAGCTATGTGGTAGTAGAATTTGTTACGTTTCCCCACAGTAGGAGGTACGCTGCTTTTAGTCGTTCTGTACTATAGCTGTAAAGTCATTCTGATGTATTTAGATCAATGAACTACACAGTAAAGATAATCTTGTCTAAAGGAAACACAACAAAACATACTGCAAGATTAATACACAAGATGAGAAATCCAATTAGAGCACACATCCTGCCACTTCCATCATTACGGGTAAGATACCCACAATTAAGTCCTGTATGTTATGTAGTAACTATAGGTGGGAGCAGGCTACATCTGATAAATTAGTTCCAATTCTTGGTCATGGATAATTCAGTTCAGCAGCAACAGATGAAAGTGAAGTTCCAAAATCAGAAAAGAATTAGGAGATCTGTATGTGTTCAACAGAGGTAGAATCCAGGTATTGCTTGACATTGCAGCCATTTGTCTTAGAGATACCAAAACAGACATGAACAGCACTGTAGGTTTGACACTTTTATTAACAAAGAACCCATGGGGCTCATTCATTAGTAGAAAATACAATCATGTTCCTGTATGTTAAACACCATGGTTTGCTTTTTAATTTTTTTTTATTTTGTCTTTTTTAAACTGTTTCACAGTTATCAAAACAAAGCCCCTGCATATTGAACTTATTATTGTGCAAACAGTAATTATTTTAAGGATCAATTTCTGCACTAAGCCAAGTGTCAGAGCGCAGAATTTAATCTTATTTTCACCCCTCCTTTGAAGGGCCATGTGTGCTTCCTAAGAAACACATTCTAGTTGTCTTTTTTGCAGCAAACAATCTAAGGCCACAGTTTATCTGCAAATAATAAAAAAACCTCAAAGATTTTAGGAGGAAAAAAAAAAAAGCACATCTTTACCCTTCATGCTCTTGTTTGCTTGACCATGTTTATACCAGCTAGCACACATCACCTATCAGGTATTACAGTCCAAAAAAGCACCTAATGTTCTTTAAGCTAGTATTTTGAATTATTAACATGCAAGTTAATACACACCCACATTACTTTTCAAGTAACTATAATGGTATCTGTTTAAGGAAAATACGCTTGTTCCCTTTCCAGGTGATGTGAATGAAAATCCTGCATTGATTGTATGGGCACGCAATCACTTAAAAAGGCATGAGAGCTACATCTTGAGACTTAGATAAATACTACTTTTTAGGAAGTCCTTTCTAAAACATGCACTCAAATTTTGGTTAGAGCTGCATTTGCTATAGAATACAATACTTAAAGTTGCAAATGAAAAAAAAAAATAACTGCAGTTTGGAAACGTGAATCTCAATCAGTATGTATCTTACGCTGATGTAAAAGTGACTTGAGGTGAAGTGCTAGAAATTAGACAATGTAAGGAAGTCATATTAAACCAAGACTAAAAATATATATCCGTGTATGCCTGTAGAAAAATCCCTGCTTCTTAAATGAAGACAGATTTCATAAAAAAACATTTAAGCTTTTTTACACTGCAGTTATTGATGAAATGAAGGAAACTTAATTACTGTTCTTGTAGTTATCAGAAAGTACAATGTATTACCACACGAAGCACCGGGTTTTAACCCCAAACTGTTCTGTAAGACATATGGAGTTCAAAATCCCCTGTTGTTTAAAGACTCGACTGTAAACATGCATATTGAGAATGCTGTGTTTCTGCTCCTTTAAGTGATCTGTTGATGGTGGCTTACTTATTCCAATTGATGCTTGGCAGGAAGCAAACATTCTACTTTAAATGAAGGCAGCAGAAGGGCCAAGTAAAATGCTCTGCCTTCACTTTTAGCAGCAACAAACTCTCACTGTTCTAAATGACCTGAGGAAGAAAACGTTAAAATATTGCACCAAAACAAAATTAAACAGCAAAAAACAAACAAGGAAACACACTAACAAAAAATAGTACGGATAGCAAATGACCAGTGCAGCCCCTGACAATAGATCTCTAGACAAAAATGCAGGAGTAATGAAAAGCTTTGTGCCGTTACCAGAGGATTTCGTTCCCCTGGTGTCTGCTTTCACTTCACTTATAAGCTATGTCTATTCTGGGTATATTTACACCTCTCCCTACACCTCTTATCTCATTCACTAACCACAGAAACCATTTAGGGTCCCTTTTAGAACCTTGAAGTATACTGGAGCTTTAACAAGACTTTTTTTGGTCTCAGATCTGACCGTAGTAAATATCCAAAACAGAGGTAGGCTTATAAAGGCTTCTGAATAAATAAGTATTGTCCATGTTGCTAAGTATACCTGCTGTTGGCAAAAGGATTCTCCCTTGCCATGCTTCCTCTTACCATGCTATCCATAGGCTTAAGATGCAGAAAAAAAACTCACAGTAGAAGAGGCTAGAATAATTCCCTTAAGAAATCCCTTGAAAGAAAGCATAGTGCATAAGCTCTTATCAAAAGTTCAATTTTCTTTTACATACTCGTGTCTTTCATTCAGTAAATGGTTGCCTTCATAATATTGCGTATTAGCTATTCTGTCATCCATGATGTCTTTAGAATCATTATGAATGATGAAATAGTACCACTTGGCAGTTGTTAGAAGGGCAGGTTCTCATGAAATACAAAGTTAAGCTAGAGTGAAGACTTCACTCCACATTTTAGTGGTGTTCTTTTCTTGGATGCAGACAGTGCAAAACTGAAGCTCCTTGAACACTGGAATCTTTTGGAAATGTTTTCTTACCCCACATTCTGTTCTACTACGCAAGTTATACTACAGGCAGTTCTCAACATCATTAGTAAATTCTTCCAGAGTGTTCCAAACAAAATATAAATTCTTTTCTCTTCAGAAGATCCTTACATCTCCTCCTTGTACTTTATGTAGTATATCCACTTTTTAGAAAGCATTCGGTATTTTCAGGTACTTCTCAAGTATCCCAAGCGTAGCTGCTCCCACAATATCCTCTGTGCAGACTAATCCAGCAGATTCTCTTCCATCGCCAAACATGCTCATACCTCCCTCTCCATTTTCCTTTGCCTTTCTTGTACACAAACTTAAGTTTTGAAAAAGAAAACTGTGTCCTTTTTAGCTGCACTATCAACTTAAGCAGCAGAAAGATTTAAGACATTCACCACAATGATGCTCATTACAAATCCTCTTCAGAGCATGAATGAAACAGGCTGAATTTCTTCTACATCAGTTGGATGTGGATCGATCTACAGAGAAAAGAAAGGCAACAATTACTGCCTATAATTCTTGCATTTCTGTATGTGGGGTTATTTTGCCATCTGACAAAAAAACCACCACCCGCTGTTTATTTTTTTACCTCTGAATAAAGAGGTGGAGGCTGAAACCGGAACTCTTGTATGTAAGCAAAGACAGGACAACACAATTGTTCCTCACAGTCAATTGGTGGTGGATAAGCAGGAACATGTCTGGAGAACTCTTCCTCAGACACTACATCAGCATAATTTGGTGGTGCTGAAACACAAGAGTGTTTGACACAACAGTGTCAAATTTTTGAACTATTCACTCACAGCAAGACAACATACGTATCACAGTATGCAAGACCATGAAGACTGTATTTATAAAACATTGTACTATTGTCAAATTGTATGAAGTGCACTATATTCACAAATACTGTAACTGGAATTGTGTTTTTAGTAAGCTTAGGTGATTCATCAGGAACACTACAGATGCTGGGTTGTATCAAGATATATTCGGTAATGATTTTAAGGTGTCTACCTCCAAAGTCGAATCCCCACTATCAGAAGTTACTTATTTCAAGATTCAGCTGAAAAGAGTCAGATAGTAGAGAGAGACTTAAAGGCTGGATGGAGTTAGGGTATCCTCACCAATCTTTTTGGATCTGGACTTAGATTTCTGTGCTTCACTTCTCATGAGTCATACTTTAATGGCCTACATCTCTAGCAGTGCCCTTAAACTGGCACTACTATCCTTCTGTTGTAGACAGTACTATGCTGTATTACAAAGAGTTCAATGTGTATTACCTTCAGGGTGTTCTGGCATGGTCAGTGCCAGCCAACTCATATCCATACTAAACTGGCTGGTAATGCTGGAGTTTCTGCTTGAAAATCCAATACATGGAATAGTGCCAATCACCAGAGGCATTTCAATCATCAGTTTCTTAGCACCAGGTATATGGATATACACCTATGTGACAGCCCCCAAATAAAAGAAGAAAACAACATGAGACCCCATTGAATTGCTGCTCCTAGAAGGTACCCTACTCCCTATACTGCAGATTGTTCAAAAATCAGGAGTTTTCTCATCCCAGAGATGTTTAGCTAATACTCTGTCAGCTTTCCTTATTTTCCAGCAACTTCCTTGTTTCTGTACCTTGTCTCTAGATGACATTAAACAAATACAAACCAGATAATTATGCACTTGACTTTCAGTCTTATCTTCCCATTTCCGGAAAGAATCACTAGAGGAACCCATTCAGCTTGAACTACCTTCCCCTAAAAATCTCTGCAGGTCTGAAACATAAGCTGCTTCTTCCTCAGAAACATTTTTCCATTTTCCCCATTATTCCTCTTTCCATTTCAGAATCTCTTCATGTTCTTCAGTCTCTCACCTACATTGTATATGATATTTATTCATATTTATTGCTTTTCCCAAAGTAAAAATCTAATAGCTGCTCAGTAGAGAACATTATTCTGTTCCCAGCTCAATGTAGTATTCAAGAATATGTATGTTTGTAATAAAAATCCATACTTACAGCTAATGAATATTCTACTCTAATAATACAGCAGTCAAGTATAGAGGGGGATACAGGTGGGATTTTCAAAGTTTTCCCATTCCAGGTATCTGTACTCCCAGAGGCAATATGGTTTCCTCGGACATTGGCAACCATCTGACGGAAAGTTTTTGTCTTCCCACTGGCCAGGTAAGTTTGTGTTTGGAAAATGGCAGCTTTTGGAACAATCAAACGAGAAGAGCAGTTCTCAATTTCTGCATAGATTGGTATGGCTTCCCCTTAAAGACAGAAAAAGTTCAATGAATAACTTGTATTTACCAACTTTCCTCTGGAACTATCAAAGCACACACATCATCTGCAATGGTTGAGAACAACACTTGTTAGATTCCTCAAGCTAGATTTTTTTTTTTTTTTTTTTGCAGAGTCTTATCCAGGCAGAATTACAGCCACCTACTACATTTCACATATAAACAATGATTCATTTTGAAACATTAAGCTTAATATGAATGAGCTGTAAAAGCTTTATTTGCAAATTACACACCAGTCTCCCTTTTATATAGTACTAACTGAATTTCAGAATGTTTTCTTTCCTCAATGTATCTGATGTTATCAAGATGACAAAGAAGCTGCTAAAAGCTCGTTCTTACAGAAGTGTAAACCTACAAAACCAGGACATAAAAACCTGATTACATCCCCAATTAAGTATTTTATCCCAAATAAAAGCATTTTTTTGTTCTTTACACTCAAATGTAAATAGCTTTTCCATGACATTACTGACTAACAGGATTTTCTTTCAATTTATATTCCCAAGTGGGGACTGAGGGGAAAGGCAAGATGTTTTTTGTTAAAGCAAGTTCATATAGATCTCAATTTACTACCTACTAAACTAAACTGTTCTTTCAACTATGAAGTGCTGGTTTCACAGAGATGAGAAAAACCCTATCAGATGTTTAATATTCGCACGTTGAAGATAACTACTCTTACCATTACAGTATCCCTTCCTCTCAATTTTGGCACTGAGAGACACTGGCCCAGAGGTGAAAAACCAACAGCCAACCATCTTCTCCTGACTTCTTAGAACAGGTGTCTATAAAATATAGAGTATTTTTCATTTTATGGCATAAAGCTATCAATCACTTGCAGTTTAATGTTATGCATATCCGTCATTGCAATCTAGCTCTAAAATCCACTGATTTGAATCACTGTGCTATTCAGTGCAGCTGGAGTTTTTTGCCACCATGTAAAATGGAACCAAAGTTTGACTTCCTGAATGTATGGCTGGTTTAGTATCCCAGTCTGCATTTAGACTGTATCAGCTAGGTAACACAGAGACCAATGTGCATTTGAACGTAATCGGTCTTCAAAAAGATTCATTTAGCGAATTTTAAAGACTTTTTAAAGGTCTAATGAGGTCCTGTGGTATTTATGCCCATGTTCCTCAATGCAGAAGAATGCAGAATTAATTTCATCTGCAAACAACTAATAGTTAAGCAGGTAAACTGTTTTTACCTTTGTATCCTTCATAAGAAAGGATAAACATATACACACTGGGCTAAGGGGATGCATGTTCCTAATCTGCAAGCCACACAACCCCCCAAAAATTCTGGCTTGTGAGAAAAACCATCTTAATTCTCCAAGGAGGACTGCCACATTAGATGACATTTACACAGTCTGTAGAATTTTCATCAGAATAAACTTACAACATATGAGTACACATGTCAAGGGTCCAAGCTAGGATTCAAGCTACTTACAATTATTTACTGGGCACTATTTATGTACCCCACAGCCCTCTCCCGTGCAATAACCTATGGTGTACTTTATCCTTGCAGTATCTAGAGATGCTGTCTTCATACTCCCAACCCACACTGTTGAATATAAAGACTATATTCTGCTTACAGATGTCACTGCCAAAATACTTCTCCAAGTTCTCTCTATAGATTAAAATCTAAGCATATAAGGAGGAAAAAAAACCCACTCTGCTCAAAACATCTCTTAGCTACATTCACATCATGATGAAATGTTAAAATTATCCTAGTATTTTAAATAAAGTAGAAATTACTCATTCATATTTAAATGAATAACCATTTAGATCCAGTTGCTATCATGAAAGTGCAAGGTATAATTTTATATTATTTTCATAATATGGGTTGAGATAAAAGAATCCATCTCATTAGCTTCCATCTTGCCTATTTTCTCATTACTTAATGCCTGATCTTTCTTATTACTCTACAGTATTTCTAGTGATTATTAGAAACTCAATGCTTTAATGTGGCCAAATCTGTCATAAGGAAATAACTGAAAAGATCTCTGAAGCAGCTGCATGCACGCACTTAATGTTAGAAAACGACATGCAAAATGGAAGGATACGTAACATAATGGCCAGAGCATAAATGACAGGCTGGGCATGATTAATACTCTTCCATAATTACTGTTCCTCAACCTACTATTATTGTAGAGTTTAGGACACTGCAGCCCTGTGAATATAGTTGCTCTGGTAAGAGTAACTACTTTATGCTTGTGCATGATTATTATTAAGCCTTATTTATGCATCTGAAGCCTGCATAACTTTTTGGCAAGAGCATCTCTGCCAGCAGGGATGTAATCAATGGTATTAAAAAAAGCCACTCTGTTTGCTATTCACACAACCTAAGATCATCTATTTATAGAGAAGAGCTTAGGGAGCTTATATGCTTTCAGAAGTCACAAAATGGCACTCCAGAATAACATGGAAATGGTTATGGCTGGATGTGAATGCTTCTTGGAAGTGATTTTGTTTGCAGCTGGCTTTAAAGGGGGGAGGAGGAGTGGAGGACCCTCTTACCAATAGAGCTGGCGAGCTGACGTCGATATGGCTAACGACCTGAAGCTCTGTCTGTACACTTTGATCAGGTGCTGCAGGCCTCTCCAGAATTGCTTTCACGTAGTACTGAACACTGCCGTACTTGCCAGTAAAAGAGGTCACCAGAGGTCTGAAACAAGCAGTCATAAAAGCATTACCATGAGTTTGTAATTTGGTTCCAAACACGAAAGCCTCCTGTGTACATAAATGTTCGCCAATTTACAGCTTGTACTTTTAAGGCCTTAGGGAAAATGAAGCAAACAAGGCATGTTTATGTGGCTGTTGATTTAAGACAAACATATAAAACTGACCTATCAGCCCGATATTAAAAAAAAAACAAAACAAAACACAAGTCAAATTGCATGAAGTTAATGTTCCACAACAAGCAGTGCCCAGCACAATCCACAATCCATTCAGGTTGGATTATTTAACTTACTCTTGAGGGAGTTGAAAGCTGAACGGAAATTCGTGTCTTCCATCTAGAAGAATTAAGCTTTCCTCACCTGAAGGATAAAAATGAATAGTATGTTTTAGTTATTCCATAAATAGAAGAACAAAGCAAATGCTTTTATAAATTATTTATGTACAAAAACACCCAGATGCAAGGGACCAGGAGAAGTTTTTATTGATCCCTGTGGGTTCTGGATTGGAGCCCATGCTTTATTTATGCTGTGATGTGATTTCAATGAAAAAAAAAAATCAAGGAAACATGGAGACCTTGAGTTTCGGTTCAGGACTCTGGCCAATTTCTAATCCAAAATGGCTTCTGGAAAGCATAAAGTAAGTTTCTTTTCCTTTTCAGCCAGACAGCAATTAATCTACTTTTTCAATTAACAATTGCAATGAGCTTTTGTGCTAAAAAGCTGCAATTTAAGGTCAGCGTTACGAAATACTATTAATATAGGTAATCTTAATGCATTCATAGAGCCTACTGTTATACAGTTTTTAAAGGCCTAAATTTATTTTTCCTACGGATAAACCTGAGAAGCATTTCACCCTTACAGAACGAAATGCCATTCCCCTTGAATTTTTCAATACTGCCATAGCGCTGCAGCGTTCAAGTGACAAAACCGCCAGGTAGAGACCTCTGCAACAAAGAGCTTGCTCCGCTTTCTCAAGCCATTGCAAAAGGAGGCTCACTGCTTCCAGCGTCTTCCACGGGCAGCTTCCCAGATGCTGCTTCCAGGGCACAACGAACACGCAGGTGCCCGACGTAATCCACCGGAGAGCTCAACTCCGCAGCGAGCCAAGGCAGAGCGTAGAAGCCGAAGGGCCGCAGACTTCCTTCTGGCCCTGCTCCGCATTCTTCAGCCGTTTACACAAAGAATCGAGCGGCCACTTGACGCAGCTGTAGCAAGTGTCGTGTCGTGTGTGTGTGTGTGTGTGTGTGTCCCCGCAGCTGGGCACGCAGGTGAAGGCTGTGGCTACACCGGCCAGAGGTTTCCAGGGCGGGGGGAGATGTCCCCGCTGGCCGGGAGCCCACCCGGGGCCTNCCGGCGCCCTCACCGCCGCCCCCCAGGTTCCCGCCCCGGGGACAGCGCCCGAGCTCTCGTTCCAAGACACGCGGGCCCGGCCCGCGGCCTCCAGGCGCAGCCCGCGGAGCGGCAGCGGG